>JBBPTK010000097.1:0-30115 GCA_038094135.1 Spongiforma cf. squarepantsii | reverse complement strand
ATTTTTTTGAAGCTTTGTGACATTCCGACTATCTTCCGATTGTTGCTGTTGCGCCTTTTCCAAAGCGGAACGCAGCTCTTGTAACTCCGTGTTGAGTCTTTCGACATCCTTGTCTGCGTCTGTACCTGAGTGAGAACCTGTGAACGGCAAAGTCGATCGCAGCGCAAACCTTGAGACCGCTTGATCGCAGTCGATATCGAAGCGCCGAGCGATCGCAGCTCCCGTTTCCGTGCATCAAGTGATTCCGTTGATGAATCATTCCCTCCTGCAGCTTCACCCGGGGATTCCAGTTTAGCCTGCAACTCTCGCCGTCGTCGACGGAGACTCTCATTCAACTCGATCTCTATCAGATTCTTCCGACTGTCCAGCTGGCACGAAAAGATCAGTCACGTCATTGCGAACAGTTCAATGAAATGACTTACGTCGGACCGAGTCCTGCCTAACTCAAGTAGCTGCCGTCTCCGTTCCTCCACCTCGATTCCCAATGCATCCATCATGCTGGCCTCTTCATCTGTCAAATTCTGCGTGAGTGGAGTTGACAGTTCTTGTCGATATCCCTCCGCTCGAGCACGTGTGCTATCCAATTCGGTCTCAAGGTCCCCGATCTCTGTTTCGAGTGACATCACCCGTGCATCCAACCTCTCGCGTTCCTTACTCAATGAAGTAACGTCCTGCAAGAAATTCTCTCTCGACTCGCGCGCCTGAGCTTGCTGGAGCGTCAACACTTGAATTTTTCCTGTTATGCGCGTGATCTCTTGCTCTATTCGCGTGATCTCAGTTTTCACCTCTTTGGCCCGTTTTTCGTCCGCGTCAAATTTCGTCCTCCAGGAGGCTACTGCCTTGATAGCTTCGATTCGGGATCGTCGAACGTCATGATAACCGCCCGTCAGTGCACCTTTGCGATCAACCTTGTCACCATCGAGCGTGATGGTGTTGACGTTGTGGCTCTTCACATAGGCTGCAGCGACAGTTAAATCTCGGCACACCCATGTTTTTCCAAACACTTGCTGAAATGCTTTTTGCTGCGTAGCATCAAATCGAATCTTGTCGATGAGAGGGAGTGCATCCTGAGCCGGTGGGACCGACATGGGTGGCTTTGGTTTAAGGCGGTTGAGGGGCATGAAAGTGACACGGCCCGTCTTTTCTTTCAGCATGACATCGAGAACCTTTGAGGCTGTCTCGTCCGTATCAACAACGACATGGAAAAGACTAACAGAGACGTCTCAGCTCAATGCACATACATCAATTCATCGTTTACCTGTTGCCAGCGGTTAATTCGATGGCCGTGCTGAAAGTCGGATCTGGAATCTCAAAGAGACGGTATAGTGGCCCATAAACACCTTCCAGACCATGTCTCTGTGCGATCCTATCCACAGCACGTAGCCCTGACCCCGTGTCCTATCGAACCTTCAACCCAAGATACTCCACTGCGCGGATGCACTTACTTTGTCCATCATAGCAGCGAGGTTACGCTCGGCAGACTTAAGTTCATCTCCTGCGTGGGCGAGGAGTCCACTTAACTTGGAATCCTCTCTCCAAAGCTCTTTCCGTCGTTCACTGAGGTCGCTCTGCTGGTCTTTGAGCTCCGTGAGCTGTTCTCCTAGCGCCCTGACTCGCTGTTTGCCATCTTCAAGGCTACCCTGAATGCCATCGACCCTCTGAATGATGGTCTCCAACGACGCTCTGGTTGACGCGAGATCTTGCTTCGTTGAATCCAGTACAGTAGATCGAGTGTTCTGATACGCATCCAGTGCAGCAATCTCTTGTTGAAGGTAATTGTCGCGCTCCGCTTTCGTCCGGAACCGCTTGACACGTCCTTGCTTCGCGAAGAGCGCATTCAACTGCGTGCGCACTTCCTCCATTTTACGCTTTTCGGCGAATTCTTTAGAGCGGGCATCGTTCCACAGAGGAATCAACTGTGAAAGCTCTTTTTCTTTGGACTGGATTTGTTGGTCCAAAGTTCCCAATTCGTTTTGAAGCTCGGCATGTCGTCCATCCTCGCGTTCACCTGCGGACTGAAGGTCGGCAACGATACATTCCAGCTCCGTACGTGAGCGGACGAGATCAGACAGCTCGGATTGGGTATCTTGACGGGTAATGCTGAGGGTCGATAGGTTGTGTTTGATTTGCGAAATCTTTTGCTCCAGACGCTACAAGACTCATGAGTGGTCAATAACAAATGCGAATGAATCGCACCAACCTGAATTTCTTTTTCCCTGGAATCAAACTGTTCGCGACGCACATTTGCGCCGTGAACTTCGCCTCGTCGTTCTTCCTCAATCTCTTCTAATGCCTCGCCAACTTCTTCAAGCTCACGCTGATACAAAGCATACTCAAGACAACGTCGTTCTTTGTCCTTTTCTTGGAATTCGCGTAGTTCTTCTTTTTCTTCCTCGAGTTCTGTCAGACGCGATTCGATATACTCAAGCAGTTCGTTGATCTTGGTACGCTTTGCATCTGTTTCCGCCATGATGCGGAGAGACTCGGCACGACGTTGTTCATAAACCTTAGTACCTGCAACTTCCTTGAGGAGCGCAAGCCGTTCATGATCTTTCGCGTTTGTCAGAGCGGTTATCTAGTGTTCGCATCAATATGGGTAGTTGGATGAGAAGGCAGTAGAATTACCCTGCCTTGGGGCACAATGTAGTATGGGTTTGATTTACTGAACCCAGCACTCTCGAGGAGATTCATCACGTCCGCCTTGCTAGCACTTTTTTTGTCAAGGCTGTATTCATCCTTCTTCAGACCAATAGTTCGTCGGATGATGACTTCCTCGCGTCCAGTAGGGAACCTATTGTCTGAATTATCAAAGACGATCTCCACTGTAGCCTGCATGAGCGAAAGTCACTGAGGGAGCTACGACAAAGTACCGTAGGCAGATAAAGTGGTCGTCACAGAGACACCCTCGTGCAAAAGTGCCTGGCGTTCTTCGCGGGACATCGAAGTATATGCGTCGGAGAGGACGAACCGAATGGCTAACGTTGTAGTTTGAGTATTATAATCCCGCTTTCTATGTTCATTTGGGTGACTCACCTGCAAAGAAGTTACTCTTCCCAGAACCATTGCGACCGACAACTACATTGTGACGGGGTGAAAATGGTTCTATCTGCGTCTGATCACGGTCTTGAAGAACGTCAGTGAATGTTTGGTTATATGTTCAGGAAAGGTGTGGCTGACAGGACTTGAAACCATGGATCGTCAGAGTCTTTATATACATGACCACTGCAAGGATTCTGCTTGAGCGAGCCGATATCACCTTGCTTGACAATGATGACAAGGTTTCTATCGATGAAAATCGTGAGAAAGTGCAACCCCTGTCTTACCGGAATTTGCCGTCGGCCAAACAAGTCATCTCATCTCATACAACGGATGGATCAATATTTAACCTTGGTCTACATGGTTAACTAAATGTGAATCTGATATTTTTAATTTTGTTCGAAGTCGGAGCAAGGGTTATATTTCAAGTTTTGCCAGAGGATTCCATAAAGGTGTATATTTAAAATATGTGTGCACATGTTGTCTCATCAGAGATGTGTCAAGATCTGATCTACTCCACTTATCTCTGATGAGGTTTCAGAGGTGGAACAGACAAAGGGAGGTTGGAGTTCAGAGAAGTGGTGACAGAGTGCTGCACCCTGGAGCAATCCCAGTCCTCAGGTTTCAGATGGAAGAGTTGACAAAGGCAGAATTCATCAAGGAGGTTAAGAGGAGAGAAGAGATTTGTAATATAATGATGATATTCAAACTGAGGAGTAAGTCCTCAGTGAGGTGGAGTATTTCACCTGGGCATCACCACTTACCTCATCAAGTAGTAACACAAGTATGTACCTTATGGCATTACAAATTAGTAACAACAACCACTGCTACAGCACTTCAGCAATTACTGCAGTACTTCAGCAGGGACTTGGGGGTATTGTTGAACTGAGGGTAGAGTAGATAAGTAGATAAAGATCACATCTAATCTATTAGATAAATATGTCACATGTGTCTATGCCACCATATCAGATGCAAGGCTTACCTCACCTGCTGCCAGGGCCTATTGCACCCATCATTGCCAGGACCTATTGTGCCTGTTGTTCCCTGCCCCATTCTCATGCTCCTTCAACCACTTGTGCTCATATTCCCATTGGATTTTCCTGATCTTTTTCGATGTTGGCAGGCCTATCACACTCCCTCCATTCCAACTATGCCTGTCACCCACTTGTGCACTCATAGCCTGCACTCTTCATCATCTGGGATGACACCAACAACAACCTTGCTCCCCTATGCCCTTAGCCACATTTTGGACTTCCAGTGTGTGGTTTCAATGCCTCATGTTCCTTTGTGGGCTCTGTCCACCTCAAACTGCCCCAGCTTGTCAGAAACAACTGGCATGATGTTCATGCCCATCCCTTGCCCCACCACAGTTTTCCAGCTGCTCTTTTTTTCCTGCAGCATGTTCTCAATGTCCCCACCTTGCTGGGTGCTTGTGTGTGCTTTCCATTGCTCTCACTCATTGCTGTGACACCAGGTACGATGACCTCATCTATCCTTTGTTTCCTCCAGTCTCTCAACTGCCCTTTTTCCCCTACAGCACATTCTCAGTAATCCTGACACTTCTGCTTTGCTGGGTGCTGTTCGGTTGCTCATTGTCAGGAACAATTGGCAAGATGAGCACATCTATCCCTCACCCCTCTACAGTTAATTAGTGCTCATTTCTTCCTATAGCTTGTTCTCAATGCTTTTGCATTCTCCAATTTGTTGCTCTCATTTGTTGTTGGAAATGACCAGCATAGTGACCACACCTATCTCTCATCTCCCTGCTGCTATTTTAGCTGTTTTTCCCCCCTACAGCATGTTCTCAACATCCCTGCCTTCTTCTGCCTTTCTGGCACTTTCATGCACTCCATTTCCCCTGGTTCCTGGCTACTATTAACCCCCACAGCATGTTCTTTGTGTCCCAGCTTTTCTGGATGCTTTCATTTTCCCACTGCCCCTCTTGCTTGTCATCTGTGATGACAGTCATGGTGACCTCACCTATCTCTTGATCTCTCTTGGTTTTCAGCTGCTCTTTTTCATGCAGCACTTTTGCACTGTCCTCACTGCTCTGAGTGCTTTTTGCTTGCATGCTGCTGCTCTTATTCATCGCTCATCAAGACAGGCTTAGCATCCATACCCAACCTATGATCCCCCTCAGTTTCCAACTGCTCTATTTTCTTACAGCACATCCATGATGCCCCCACCATTGTGTACACTCTTGGTGTTCATCTGTCTGTGCTAGAATATTGACTATGTACATTTCTTTTAAACTTCAGACATTCTATGATATGTTATGATGTGTATGTTAGCAAAGTTCTTTTTACTTGTCTCCATCAATTTCACTGTCACTACTTTGCCCAACTGACTTGCCTCCATCTATGCTGCTATCAGCCCCAATGATACCATGGCTCTTTGCTGTGGCTGTGGTATGCTTCTTTTGGAGCTTGTACATGGCTTCACCATTGGCCTGGCACAAATGGTTGTTTGTAACACATCTTTCAAGCTGCTCAGCTGCGAGCATAATCCAATGGCATCTATTTTGAGTAAGTGCATCAAAGAGAAGCAGGAGTGCATCTCGACCTCCAACATGTGATGGGTTTTGGACCAGAAGGAGATCTTCAGGCCAATTGATGAGAGCAACACCATGCTGTTCAACAATACAGTGCTCATAGTTGTTGTAGTTCATTCTTATCCTGGTGGTCTTCCTGTTATCCTTGTTCTTCTCCTGAATGATGACATCTATGTATATTAGTATGTGTGTAATAAATTTGTAAGCAAAACTTACTAAGTCCTTCTTGAACCATCAAGTGGCAGTCACTGACAAGCTTGTTGAGCGAGCATGTTGGCTCTCATGCTAAGGCAGCACATGAATCTATCATATAGTAGTTAGGCTAAAAGTTATGTTTTGGCAAAACAGAGACACTTTACCAAGCCCAGAGATAACAAATGACTCCAATTTCAATGCTATGTGACATGGTTCAAGGTCCAGGACACTGCAAGCAAACTTCTTGGCCTTCTCAGTAAAGAAAAGCTTCAGGCCACTAAGATCTTCCATGCCACCCCTAACAACAACATAAAAGCCCTTGACATCCAAGTGAGTACATATAGCAGTCCACTTCAAGAACACTATCAAATGAATGGTAGTAAGATAATACTGGTCATGTACCTCCTCATGCATAGCCTAGAAAGTGGCTTGCATATCTTGATTAATGTTCCTGGGATTGTCTTGAACAGTTTGCTGTTGCTGCTTTGCACACACTTGTGCAAGACATACTTCATATGCCTTTTTCTGACCAGGCATCAATGCATGGTAATTGCTAAGTAGCACCCTCTTGTGAGCATCAATGAATTGTGTGAGCCTCCAGCACTGGCCTTTCAGAAGCTCTAGTAAAATTTTAAATGCAGACATGTAAAAAACAAAAGTGGCATACTTTCATTGATCTCATTCAACTGTTCACAGACAAATGCATTCCAGACATTTGTACTATGGTGCTTCTTGCCAGCAGAGCCACTGAGATACAGCTGGTGATGCACCCAGCACTCAGAGCTACAAATACAACAAGTTAGCAGCTGGAGTGATTAGTTTAAACATAGGCCTACTGGCCATGCTTCTTAGATATCATATGGACCTGGCCAAAATATGCTGTGTGCACAGTGTTAACGTCAGACATGAGGGCTAAGAGGTTGGCATGATGGTCAACTTTTGATGCCATCACCATGACAGGTTGTGTCTTTTGGCTTTTACCTAGCCTCTGCTGAGCCATGGTAGACAATGGGTCAAAAAGTGCTCAGTAATTAGATGTAACAGAGGCTGACCTTTTCTGTGACTCCATATATTGACCCTTAGACAAAGAAAATTCAAGTAACATACTGTCAATGAAATTGAAATGCATAAGCAGGGTCACAAAAGCAACTCAAAGCTAGTACAAATAAATAAACAGGTCCACAAAATGCTGCTAGCAAGAGCTAGTACACTATTGAATTGAAGTTGTGAGCCAAGAATTATGAATAAAAGGCTTCAGGATACTCACCCAACCGATTAGCAAACTTGTGCATCATCTGGACAACAGGACCACAAATTGGTTTGGGTACCAGGTTCTTCTCAAGCATGTGTTGCCATTGTGCCTTCTCGAAGCCAGGCTTCTCAACAATGCACAGGTAAATCTCACTCACAGCTGCCCATGGGAGATGGAACTTGGAGAATGCAGCCATGACAGTGCCAAGGTCAACAGCATTCAGTTTCTGAGTAAGCACCACCACTGAGGGTTCACATGTCATGCCTGTTGGTGCCAAAGCCATTGTTGACAGGCTTGTTTGCACCCTAGTGCTATTTGAGCATTCCACCAGTTCAATTGGTATAACTAAGCCATTTAAATGAGGATGTCCAGGTCCACCTGAATAATGATAAGTACTGCAAAGGTGAAGGATAGGAATATATACCATTGCTGGGAATGTGACTCAATACATTGACCAGTTTCCAGCAATTCTGGTACCATGTCTTGCACAGCTCTGGGAGTACTTTGTGAAGGAGAACAGCATGAACGCTCTTGAGAACTTGAGTGACATGTTCAGTAGGTGGATGGGATGCCACACAGTGGAGCATGATGTTGGGGGAAGCTATGGCAATTAGCTTTGTCTGCTGTGGACTGAGTGCTGTGTGTTATGTTGAACCTTCTACCCAGCCTGGCTTAAGCTCTGAGTAGGACAACGAGGGCGACAAGAGAAGGCTTTGGCGATTACAACTGGTGGGACACTCAGAGGGAAGCTAGGACTGAGTATAGGAAGGTAGAATTAGCTTGATCTATCTAGGTGACATGTTGTGCTACTTATACTAAGGGCTACAGTGCACGGACCAAGCTACTTAAGGAAATTGGGCATAGGGTAAGGGTATAGGGTGAAATGGAAGAGAAGCAAAGAAGCGATGCACAAGGCATCAAAGAGAGAAGTGATGCACGAGGCATCAAGGAAGAGAAGCCATGCACGAGGCATCAAAGAAGAGAAGCCATGCACGAGGCATCAAAGAAGAGAAGCCATGCACGAGACATCAAAGAAGAGAAGTGATGCACGAGGTATCAAAGAAGAGAAATGATGCACGAGGCATCAAAGAAGAGAAACGATGCACGAGGCATCAAAGAAGAGAAACGATGCACGAGGCATCAAAGAAGAGAAACGATGCATGAGGCATCAAAGAAGAGAAGAAGTAGCGTAACTAGGGCGGATCAGCAGAATAATCACTGGTCATGACCCTAGCAGAAGAAAGAAGTCTGAAAGAAGTCAGAGAAAAAGAAAAGAGTGGCGGAGTTGACTCAGACTGTAACACTGTGTTGCCATTCTGTTGCTGCCCTGTATGTGGGGGCTGGTTGACCATCTTTGTCCACACACTCCCAGGCAAGAAGTCAAAGAAGGTGTTGAATTTGATGGTGAAGTAGTCATGCTACAAAATAACGGATCAGTCAATGATCATACCATATGGTTCAAACAGCTTTACCAGTACATCCAGGTCATCCCTCCATATTGCAAGATTGAGGTACTTGAGCTGATCAAGAGGTCTTTGGAGTTCCAGTAGCAGTGAAAGATCACTGTTGCTGTCATTGGCCATTGAGATAACAAAAACTGGAGGGAGTCAGAATCTGAGTGAGACAAATGAGAAAAAAAACCCATTAGACCTCAAAAGTTGTTCCAAGTTTAAATAACATGGCAACTCAGACACATCAGAGACATGTTGTGGCCTTGAGGTGATCTTGAGCATTGATTTTGATGTACAATTCCCTAGCATAGCTAGTAGTACTATGCAAACAATGACATGCTGACACTGCCACAGTACTGTGATTCAGGCATTTGGACCCCTGGTTGATTGTGTGTTGGTGTCGTCAGCACCCTTGAGGCTGGTGTGGAGTGAGACATGTTTGCCCACTGGCATGAAAATCACTGGTGACAATGTAAACTTGTTGATTGAACATAACACCTGCTGTGGGACATTTGAAGATATATTATTCAAGAAAAAACAACAGCCGATCTTCTATGAATTCATATATGTGTCTAACCAAAGAATCTCATCTCCTCCTTCTTCCTCCTCATCGTCATCTATGGTCTCATTGGGTACAGGGCCACTGTAGCACTTCAGATCATAGATGTGCTAGAGACAATCATGGTGCATGTTATTGATATGCTGTTGTCATGAAGCTACTTCAACAACTTCAGCAGTGAGTAGGGGGGCTGTAGGGAGTAGTTGAGTAGTATATTTCTCCAACTCCATGTCCTCTGCTTCCAACCAAGCATGCAACTGTGCAACTTCAACATTCAACTGAATGTGCACATAGTACTTTGAAATGTTCAATGGCCATGTTGCGGTGGCAAGTATTTGCCCATGGCTTAGTGAGAATATCATGATGTGAGAATTTGAGTAGTTCAAAATCACCTAGTGAAGCATATGAGGTCACTTCTTCATATTGCAATGTTGGATGAGGAGGAGACTGCTTGACAGCAAGTTTGTTGTATCATTCAAGTGCCAAACAGATTCCTGCTGATTGCTTGACAATCACTTTCGAAATTTGATGACAAAGTTTATAACCTGCCAGTTCAATCATCTGAGTTGGTGACATCAACAGATTACAGCGCTTTTCATTATTCTGCAGAAAATTGATTTTGATTTTGATGTTCGCTTAGTAGCCAAACAAGGACCCCAAGAGCACTTGAGTGAGCATGCACCCTGACTCAGTTGTGATGTTTTTTCACTGACTTCAGTCCAACATGTCCTCCCCATCTCCTACTCGCCCATCAGAGAAGCCCCATTCTTTTGCAGTCGTTCTCACTGTTTACAGCACTTCTAAGAAGAAAAAGAGTAAGACTTCTGTCAAGGAGGAGAAATCCACTAAGACAAAGGAACTTGCTTTTCCCATTGATGAGAGCAACTATGTCAAATTTTTGCAGAGTATGCTTGAGAAACATGGTCAAGGACACTTCAAAGTCTCTCAGAAGAAGTCTTTCACTTTCAAGTTTGTGCCACCAAAAGCCAAAATGTCTGTTGCTTGTGCTGCACTTTTTTACTGTATTTATTACTAATTTCAACTGATTATAACTTAGCCAACGTGATGCCATAGATGTTGATAATGAAGCTGATTACAAGGAGATGGTAAAAAAAATACGTGCTGCATGTCCAGGGACAACGAAAATCTTTGTTGACATGAAGCACATAGAGAAACTTCCCTTGGCAGACAAACTCACTGATGCAGATAGCAGTGAATCATCTGATGACGGTGATGGTCCAGTATGTCACAAATAAATTTTCTTATTGTTTACCAATGTGAGTACAGAAGGTATCTAGCAAAGAACTTGGCGCTTGGCTTATGCACTGGTGAGTCAAGCTAGCAAGGCTCTACAAGAACAAGGAAGATGAAGGGATGACTTACATTGGACCCAGAGGATCACTCCCCCTTACGCCAAATATGATATTGGACTGGTGCTGTGCATTGGTATGTTTTTAACTGATTGAAATTTGAGGCTGGCTGTTCATTCTAATATTTTTTATAGGAGGAAGGACAGGCTATGCTCAAAATGCTGCTGAACATTGAGTCTTTCAATATTGCCAAAACTCCGATGCGAAACCAGGCTCAAGGACCACCAGCGCCTGCCAATGGGCCAACGACAACACCTACAGCACCAACTATTGATATCAACTCCCTTGCATCTGTTATCCTTCTTCAGACACTCACAAATTTGCAATCTAATGTATTGACCAACATGTCAGTGGGTAACCACCATGTCTTGTTCCCCACCAGACCGACCACTCCTAAACCATCCCTGGACATTCCACTTTCAAAGCACAAACAAAGCAATACTCAGGTTTTGTCGGCGTCATCTGATGCACAGCCACCAAAAAGCAAGCAGGTATTCTACAAGAAGTGTTTCCATGAAGGCAGTGGATGCACTTTCTCTGGTCCACCAATGCAACCAAGTGACACCAATGATCTCAACATCAACCACAACTACAACTTGTTTTACCACTGTAAGACTCAAAATCGGTGGCTCCCTGTTCCACAGAGCTATACCGTCAGCAAGAAAGTAGAGGACAATGCAATGAATCCATTTGAGTACAAGTAATATACATTTTTGACTCTATACTATATACCCAGATGCTTTGAAATACACTACTGCTTTCTCAGTGGTGATACTTTGACATCCATGAACAATTGACATCATTGGCAGATCTCCACCACAATGATGTAAATAAGCTTTGATGGCCAAAAAAGCTTGTTTGATTGGATTGTAGTCAGGCAAGTACAGCAGCTGGCAAATAAAGCAACTTGCACACTGAAAGCCTTCAGCAAAAAGAAAAAGGAATGATTTGTGACCTACAATACATATCCTCAATGAGCACATGGACTTGCTCGCCATGGTGAATGCGGCAGTTGTCCATGACAAGAACACTGCAAGGGCCAGGGTATGGATTGGTCAAAGGCATCTATGCAATACATTAGCACCTGCCAATACAAAAACATACATAGTATGCACAACAAGATCTCTCAAAAACTGCAAAAAGTGCTCACCATCAATAGGGCCTTCTATGATATCATATGTAATGATACCATCAAGTGTGATTGCTGGAATAACAGAGTACTGCAAACCACGAATGAAAGCTTGTCGTACTCAACAGCACTGACCTATAGTTGACCATCCATGCTGGCGAGTACCTGTGCGCCTGTCCACGGACCATGGTAGCTTCATCTATGAATACAAGCATATTTGCATCGGATGCCTCCATTCCAATATGGTTCATGTAATATGCATGTAACTCAACATTCCACTCTGCAGCTGATGCAGAGACAGCCTTGTAAGAGACCTGTAGACATTGGAGAGCTCAATAAAGGGTGGAAATGGATACGTATACATGGCACTTGGATGAGAGCTCCTCTTGAAGCTCATCAAGGTAGATGGTGCGACAATGTTGAACCATGGCCAAGATGAACACTTCATCTGTTACAGTGAGGTGGCGCTGATGTCTGGTGACACAGGAATAAGTGTAGGGATTATGCACAACACCAGATTGTGCATAGCGGGCAAGGACCTCGTAGACAATTGTTTTTTTGAGACTGAGAGCACCACAGATATGCTTGACTGTATATCCATTGTGAAAAAGGGTAGGAATTGTTGCTTTGAGCTCATTAGATGCAGCAAGTGGCATGATGTGGAAGGCGAGAGTGATGGCTGAACAGACAGCGGTGAGAAATTTTCACTCCTGGGGTCCTTGTTTGGCTACTAAGCAAACATCAAAATTGAAATCATTTTCCGCAGAATAATGAAAAGCGCTATAAAAAGAAAAGCAAACTGATAGATGAAAGATTCACTTTTGAGAGTTCAAAAAGGTGTTGCATGACAAGTCCTTCAAGATCCTCCACAGCATGAATAAACTCTCACTGTTTAGCATATTCAAGGATCTCTTGATATTTTGCATCCATGGGTATCCATCTCTCCTCAACCTCAAGACTGTCCTCTAGCTCTTCAACAACATTGACCTGTGACTGAAGTCAGTGTTGAGCAGAGTGGTGCCTGTTTCATCACTTGGAAAGCCACATGACTAAGGCCAGAGCCTGGCATAAATGAGCTTGAATTGTATAACAAAAAAGTGTCTGATTTGAGTTTCTTGTGCACCTCCCTGAAAGAAGTCAGTAATGCCACATATTTCATGAAGTGGCTTGCTTACTCATATGCAGCAAGTCTCTCAAGTGCCTCAACATATTTGACAGCAAGAGCATCCTGTTGGGGCTCAGCAGCAACAGATTTAAGGTACCCAAGCTCATCTAATGCCCATCCCTCAAAATCCAATGTTTCAGCTGGATAAAGCACATGATATGTGTCAAGGTCTGCTGTATACTTGGCAATCAAAGAAGATGCTTGTTTGTAGTTGTTGAGAAGAAAGCAGCCTTGAGGGTCTCAGATCTCTCATAGATAAGTGAATAAAGAGGGTGTACTTAGCTCAAAATATTTGTCTATATCCCATTGGTCAAAATGGAGGTCTAGAAACTGAGAAACTGGATGTAATGGAAGTAAGATGCATGTCAAATAAGCAGGGCAGTGGTGTTCAAATTGGAAAATATTCACTCACAGGTTTTCAAGTCTTTGAGACCAAATCCATGAAGGTACATTGGGTGGTTTTGAAGCTGGCACCTATGGTTATGTGCATGACCATGGAATGCATTGACAGCAGCTTGAGATTGTTCTCAATGGACTTGTCACAGATTGAACTGACATTAATAGTGGCAGCAAGGCTGCAACCAATGTCACTCCCAATTGCTTGGTTTGCATCATGGACATCAAGCAACTTGTTAATAGTTGCCAAGGGATACTTTGCCCTAGTTTTTATTAGTCAGGGCTGCATAGTTACATGGCATGACTCACAACTCTCCACTGTGTCACAACTCTCCACTGTTTGAATAATGCTGTGACAGCAAGCTGAAAGGAATATACCTGTTTGATTGAACATGTGGACTGTATCCTTATGCAGGGAATTGGCTGCTTTTCAGTTCTCAGTATATTCTGCAGTCTTGTTCACCTGGTCACCATCATGATCACCAGAGTGTAACCAAACATTGTGTTTGAACCTGTCAACAGCCTCCAGGGATAAAAAGTAAGAACTTAAGAACTTCTGGTGATTGGCATGACCAGAATTTTCCATCCATTTGGCTGACATGTTGTCATCCATTGCCATTAATGATGCTGGATGCAACTCAGGTTCATACTCACACTATCAAATGGCAGCAAAAAAATGTGACTATGAAGACTTACCTTGTACATGCATGGTGGGCAACTGTGTTGGAGTCACCAATCCAGAGCATCACAACTGAGCACCTTATCCACCTGGGACCAAATATCATGGAGGATTGATAAATACACATCAAACACTTGAGAGAATTGCTCTCACAAGGTTTGTGTATATGTAACCTAGAAGCTATGAGTAATCATGTCATCACATTATCATTTGACAATCACTCACATTATGTAGTGGACACAGAACCTTCATGAACACTTGGATGCTGAACAACAACTGACAGCATTGAAGCTGATGATAGAATTCCAGGCACTGATAGGATATTGCAATTGAGGGAACAGTTGGTGAGTAACTGAGAAAACCAATGCATGTGAGAGAAAAATTTGCACATTCATCAGGGAGTTGATGGACCATGCATATTGGACACTCTGGGTAGCATTAGCAACAGGTCAAACAAAAAAAGACACAATACCAAAGACATTGACAGCTATGACTTGGAACTGATGAGAGGAAGTAAGCTGATCATTATCTAGGTTGATGGGAGGGTGGTGTTTCCATTGCAGATAATGTTCAGCAAGAGCAGGAAGCTGAGAGTTCCAGGCTGCATGCATATTAACATTGCATGTCTGACAAGTTTGCTGATCATTGTGCTGTCTTTGGGAGCTGTGTGAAGGTCAGAGAAAGTAGAAATACAGTGTATAAAGTAGCTCACAAGTTATACAGATGAAGCCATGCATATGCTGAGTAAAAACTCACGTTCAATGTTGCTTGAGGTTGTGTTTCTTCATTGCCTTCATCAGAACCATCACTTTCCCAGTCACTGTCGACAGCATCAGCTGGAGGGGGGTCTGGTGATTCCATTTTGTAGTTTGAAGAGTCCAGGCTAAAATCTTGCATGGCAGAAAAATCATCTCCCACCTCCAGTGATCCTTCAGCAAGTGTTGCAAGCCATCGGTCTGAAATGGATGAGGAAACAGCAGAAAATAGGCCAACAAAGTACACACCATGAAGTTGCACTTCAATTTGCTGTTGAGCATTAATGCAAGCTCATTGTATGCATGTAAGCCCCTTGGTTGTCATTTGCAAGCCAGTGGAGCAGAGAACTGACATGGTGACATGGCTGGATGTTGAACAGAATGAATTTTTTGCCTTCCCCATGGTAGTGGTCAGAAGCAAAAAAATGTTAGTAAGTGAGGAAACTTACCAACTTAGAAGCCTGCACATTGTCACAGGCAGTGACAGCAAGACAATTGAGAACAAGCTATAGGAAGAAATGAGCGCTAATTAACTGTAGGGGGGTGAGGGATAGACATGCTCATCATGCCAATTGTTCCTGACAAGAGCAAGGGCAGTACAAGGTGCCAAACAGCACCCAGCAAAGCAGGAGTGTCAGGATTACTGAGAATGTGCTGTAGGGGAAAAAGGGCAGTTGAGAGACTGGAGGAAACAAATGATAGATGAGGTCATCATACCTGGCATCATGGCAACAAGTGAGAGCAACAGGAAGCACACACAAGTGCCCAGCAAGGTGGAGACATTGAGAACATGCTGGAGGAAAAAAAGAGTGGCTGGGAAACCACAGTGGGGTGAGGGATGGGCATGAACATCATGCCAGTCGTTCCTGACAAGCCAGGGCAGTTTGAGATGGGCAGAGCCCACGAAGGAATACAATATAAAATGAAGATCTTGACTGAGGAGTGTCAAGATCTAAAGTGGGGGTGCGAGTCTGCTCATCCCCAAAGAGGTAGTATGGATCTAGGAGGTCAGGAAGAGGTAAGGGAATGTGGAGAGAGAAGTCCTATGGAGTCCTAGGATGGTTGGTCAAAGTCCTGAGGGAGTCCTGTAGGAGTCCTGAAGAAGTCCGGTTGGAGATGCTTAGGGAGGTCAAGAAGGATGAGTTCTGTGGTGAACTCAGAGGGAGAAGGTCATAGGAATGCTTAGAAGGTCAGTCCAGAGGTGCTTAGAGATCAAAGGTGTGAAAAGATGTATTAACAAATACTGGAAAACAATCTTTTATAGTCTGGGAATGCCCAAGACTTTGTAGTAATGATAAAATATGAATAAGGAACAACTAGGAACAATTAGGGGTAAGTCCGGAATAGGAAATAAGAAGTCTGGACTTGGTCTGGTTGGACTAATATGCCTGGACTGGTTGGACTACTTGAAAATGGTTCAGACTACAAAGGGAATGAATGGGAAGTCACTGAAAAACATGAAAAACACTCAATGTAAACCTAGAGCTGCACAGAGCTCTACAACAAGGCATTGAAACTGTGCACTGGAAGTCTGAAATGTGGCTAAGGGCATAGGGGAGTGAGGTCATTGTTGGTGTCATCCCAGATGATAAAGAGTGCAGGCTATGAGCACACAAGTGGGTGATGGGCATAGTTGGAATGGAGGGAGTGTGATAGGCCTGCCAACATCGAAAAAGATCAGGAAAATCCAATGGGAATACAAGGATGAGTGGTTGAAGGAGTGTGAGAATGGGGTGGGGAATGACACGCACAATAGGTCCTGGCAGCAGGTGAGGTAAGCCTTGCATCTGATATGGTGGCATAGACACATGTGACATATTTATCTAATAGATTAGATGTGATCTTTATCTACTTATCTACTCTACCCTCAGTCCAACAATACCCCCAAGTCCCTGCTGAAGTACTGTGGTAATTGTTGAAGTACTGTAGCAGTGGTTGTTGTTACTAATTTGTAACATCATAAGGTACATACTTGTGTTACTACTTGATGAGGTAAGTGGTGATGCCCAGGTGAAGTATTTATACAGAGTATCAGAGGCAATACACATCTGGAAAAAAAAGGGGCTAGTAGCAACTCTGTTACCATATAGACTACATAGTACTATGTAGTAATCAGCAATCTGGAATTTTCTATGTAGTACTCTGTAGTAAATTGAACTGTCTCAGATACACTGTAGCACTATGTAGTGCATTGAGATACAATATAGATTACAGTCACATAACTAGTAAAAAGTGTAACAAAAGTGTAGTAAAAAGTGTACCAAAAAGTGTACCAAAAGTGTAGTGAACAAGTGTAGTGAAAAAGACTTGTCCTCCACAAAGTCCACTAAAATCACATGATTTTTCCCATGGTTATGGAAGTGAGGAAAATTGGCAGATAGTTCATGCAAAGGTGCTGGCAGGCTGGAGGTGAGCTGAGAAGGAGTGAAGGGGTAGGCCCCTGGAACATGAAAACCCCACTGAAGGGGTAGAGTTTTGGATGGACAAACAATGGTCAGGCAAAGGGTAGCAAACCCCAAGCAAACATCAAAACTATGTAGGTACAGTACACTATTGTTACACAGATAAATGCATTATGGTACATGTAGTACCACCATGTATAATTAATCTCCTTCAAATCTGAAACTCAAGTGAGCCATGAACAAAGGTCAAAACTATGTAAGTAGACTGTTGTACACATATGGCACAGCACACACCATCATCCTCACGGACGCAGAAGGCCAGCACTCTTCAAACTTCATCCTGGTTTCCAGGTTGACAGCTCCATCCCTGCCGATCACATTGTTCAGCATGACAGTTCCAATTGCCTTCACATTGGCTATCTTGAGCAGAACGTGTGACAATGTGTTGATCAGCCAGATCTCATACATCATCCAAGTCGTCGTCTGTCCCTCATCCCTCGTGTTGTCGTGTCACTCATCACTTTCACACTCACTCATCTAGCAGTCTCTACCTTGTTTTTTTTCCTGTCTGTCTGTCTGCTTCTTTCATCTCTTTTCTTTCATATCAGTATGTGTCACTCGTCGCTTTCACGCTCACTCGTCTAGCAGTCTCAACCTCATTTTTTTCCTGTCTGTCTGTCCCCTTCTTTCGTCACTTTTCTTTCATCTCTTGCTTCTTGTACTGATACTTACAATACTAGCCTTTTTCTTCATTATGCTAGTGCTAACCTTTCTTCTGCTTCGTTACACCATGATTCCGGCTGCTCTTTGCTCATGTCTCCAGTCTATGTAACATGATGCCACAATAAAAGTTGGTTCAGAGCACGACCCCTGTTTTGACCTTAGTGAAAATTCGCTTCTTGAAGCACTGCCACCACGCATGGCCCGTCAGGTGACCAAAAGGTCACAACTCGGTCACGGCTGTGTGGACTTGGGTGGACTTTGAAGATAGGTTGCCTGAGTTCAAAGATAGGTCTCTGGGTCATGATTCGTTGAAATAGGTCGACCAATGCTTACTCAATCAGTATCTTCGCATGACGGTGCTACCAGAAAATTGACTTGAGGATGCTTATGTAAGCAAGCTTGAAGTGGTTGAAGTGTAGTGTAATACAGACTATTTGTACCTATTTATAGTTCAGAAAGTATTTAAATCCAGCTTTTTTCATATTTTTTCCCACAGTATCTTTCTCTTTAATTTGTATAGTGTAGTAAATGAGTGTAGCAAATACTATAGCAAATACTGTATGTGTCTGTATAGAGGCAACTAGGGGGGTTGCATTACACTCTACCCCTAACTCTGTCTTAGCAACCAGACCCCCATTATGTGTTACATTGCTGATATTGGCAACATGTGGTGTGGCTCACATTATGGAGCACATCTTAGCAACCAGAATGAAGAACAGATGGTGCATTGCATTTTTAGCAGTGCTCTGCCTTTCATGAAAATGGAGGAAAACAGTTAAAACTTTGAGTGATGTGGTACCAGAACAGTCTTGACTCTCAAATTTGACAATGAACCCATCCTTTGACATGGACATTGTTACATTTCATTTCCATTCTTGTTCTACCATGGCTGTACTATTCATTTCCACTCTTTGCTCAGCATGCCACTGCCTCATTGTTTCATATCTTGTCATTCTTAGCTTTTGCTCTTTGACTGGCTGTGCCACAGCCTTGTTACTTCTTTCTTTCCACAGAACTCATAGCCTCCCACAGTCCACAGCACCACTGCCCCTGGATAGCTCCTTATAGTAGTACCACTAGTCTATATAAACCATGGTAACTACTCTGTATTTCTCTAACTTTGACCTACTTGGTCTCTTTGAATTCCATCACTTTGAACCCTTTGAACCCTTGAAATCCTCAAGTCCATGAACTCTCTTAATCAAATTATCTTGAACCTTTGGTCTTTTACCAGGTTGCTTGTTTACCTTGACATGACTCTTTGTGAGCTCCTTGGTAACCAAGTGTAACAGACATAATCTTACTTTCATGTATTCATCATCTACAACTCTTGCTTGAAAACCTTCCCTCTGCCCTGCCTCTCAATCCTGATGAAAATAACTACCATTTTGGTCTTGACACAGAGCTTGTGAACAATGAGGGCTTGTGGTATGCCTTCAATCAGAACCTTGAGGTTTGTTTTGAAACACATAAGCTTGGGCATGGCAGGAGAATTGTCTTCTAAGAGCGTGGAAACTGGTCCAATAATCTGATCAAGATGATCAAGGCCATGGTAATGGCACTTCCAACAGTGAGGGAATGAACCTTTCTATGAGAGATATGGATCAAGTGGTTGATAATGGCTGCTGAACTCCAGGGAGATTGTCATATCCATTCCTGACTGTCCACACCCATCTCTGGCCTTCTCTGGATTGATCCCGATGCTTTACCCCTTGGAGTTGATTATTCTCCATTGGACTTCCTTCACACTGCCACTCTTTCTGTTTACATAGTTCCTTGTACTTACTCCACAGCCTCCGCTTAGGACTTGCATAGTCCCAAGTGATTACTCATTCCATGTTCCTTCTTAGTCATGATTTATAATTCCTTACTCATGTTCTCCATTCCTCATTACAAACTCCGATCAGAATCCTAGTATATAAACTCTACATATTCTGATGTACTTTCCTTAGTTCGAATATAAAAGTTAATCTCTAAGTCCTTCTCCAACTTCTAGTCACCTCTGAAATCTGAGGACCATAGATCGACAAGGGTGTGACACATACATCCTGTGCCAATGTCCTCATCTCAGACCTCCATCTTCTCTATCTCAGACTTCCATCTGTACCATCTCTGAATCTTTTCCTCTATTCCCCTTTGGCCTCCATTGGACTTAGGTCTGGAAGACCTGGACTTGACAGTATATTTGAACTAACTCTTGTTGAATCTACTCACCCTCTGTAACTCATGTCTCATACATGTATCCAGACTCCCCATACCTGGGATGAAGTCCTCCTGACTGCCTTTGGCAGCTCTAGAGGTCTTCCCGGAAGTTTCTCTCCCACCTCCACACTTCCCACCTTGGGAAGGACATTCTCTGTCCTAACCAAGCAATATCTGTCAATCTCTTCTGCTCTGACTTGCTCACGCCCCACCTTGTCACCTCTGACGCCCTTACCCCATGACTTCATGACCCCTTGCCAAGTCTACATGGAAGGTGCAGAGAATGAGTTCCCAACATTTGCTGTGCCCATCTCACCTAGACCTGGGCAAGGAGATGGCCCTAGGGGTGGTGATGATGGCAGTGGTGATGATCCAAATGAGCCTGATGATCACCCTGACTCTTCATCAGACTCCTCTGACTCTACCCTGGACACCAACAACTTGTTGTTTGGAAATAATATTGATGATAATCCCAATCAGGTTCCTCTTGCTTACGAACCCTTTCTTGAACTAGCTGGCATGATCAGATCCATGATGCGCAATGCCCTCCATTCACAGAAATCCAAAGGTGCCAATCCTAATGTCCATGAATCCAATCCATTTGATGGAACTGAACCTAAGAAACTCCATCACTTTATCGTCTAATGCAACTCATGTTTCAAGCTAACCCAAAGACATTCTGAAAGGATCATACCAAGGTTACCTTCGCCCAATCCTACCTCAAGGGTGTCATGCTTGACTACTTTGAGTCTGACCTCCTGGCCTTTCAGGCCCCAGGAGTCCAGCCCCTCTGGATGAATCATTGGGCCTCCTTCCTTTTCAAGCTTCAGTCCAACTTTGGTCCACATGACCCTGATGCTAACGCCAAGGCTGTGCTTGAGCAACTTTGGATGTCCAACATGTTACATGCAGCACTGTTGAACTCAACACACAGCCTTAGCAAGGATCTCACAAAGAGTCACGTCAAGCTAAGGTAAAGCTGAGGAGCAGAAGGATCTCTCTATCTTGCACTTGGAGACTTGAGGAACTAGTAACAACACTGATATTGCATAGAACTAGCTTGCCATATATACACTAGGTACAAGGGTTTTTATAGTACAATCAGATAGCATGGACCAGAACTGGTTATGGAAACACATATGGAAACTGGGAAAGGGAAGTAAAGCTAACATGAGTCTGAACTGATCAGAAAGAGCAAGACTCATGTTAGTAGAAATACAATTGGAAATAACTCTGAAAGATATCTTCTGTCCTTCTGGGATTCTGGAATTCAGGAAGTGCAGGAAAGTATTCTGAAATGGGTGGAAGTACTTCCAGAAGCATGGGAAGAATCTGAAAGCATGGGAACTGGAACTTTGGAACTTCGGAGTGAATTAAACATTAACACAGGTGGCTGTTGCATGTGAGAAGGATAGTAGTGGGTCAAGAGGAATGAAAGAAAAATAGGACTTGTCTGCAACACAGCCCCTTGTCTTGACTTGGACTGTAACACAATGGACAATGCATCTCAAAGTATATCGTCATTTGGAACCATCTGGTGAGCCAAGTCTAAGACTGGGGACATGGAGCTCTTCACCAGAGCTTCTATTTAGGTCTTCCTGATCAGATCAAAGATGAGATCTCTCGTCAAGGCAAGCCTGACACAATCACTGAACTCTGTGCTATGGCACAGCAAATCAACCACCATTACTGGGAACGCAAGGACAAGATATTGAGGGCCTCCAAGTCCTCTGCCTCAGGTTCCAGTAATAAGGAGTTGAAACCCTCCAACACCTCCTCAACCAACTCTGGCTCTTTCTTGAAGCCTAAGGATGATAACAAGTCCAAGGGCACCTCCACTCCATCTTCCTCCAGTTCCTCCTCCAACAGTGGGAACAATAAGAAGACATCTTCATCTTCTTCCACTCCGGACTCCATCTCTTCCAAGTTAGGCAAGGATGGTAAACTCCTCCCTGAGGAGCAACAACATCGCCTCAAGGAAGGTCTGTGTTTGTTCTGTGGATGCTCCAGGCATACTGCCAAGGAGTGTCCAAAGAGAACTTCTAAGGCTTTGAAGGCCTGAGCTGCTATGGCTGCTCCAGTTGCTCCTACTTCGGACCCTGCTTCTCTGAAAGCAAAAAAATAGAGTGTGACTCCTGTTAACACTGAGCTCAAGTTCTAGTAACCACTAGTGTTTTAAGGTCCAGTCTGGTCTGGTCTTTTTGTGATTTGGCAAAAAGACCAGACTGGACTGGTCACAGGAAAATTCCAAAACAGGAAAGACCAGACCAGGACCAATGAAAACCAGTCTCCATTG
Source organism: Spongiforma cf. squarepantsii (assembly GCA_038094135.1). Classification (NCBI taxonomy): domain Eukaryota; kingdom Fungi; phylum Basidiomycota; class Agaricomycetes; order Boletales; family Boletaceae; genus Spongiforma; species Spongiforma cf. squarepantsii. The sequence continues at coordinate 7,954 of JBBPTK010000097.1, read as the reverse complement.
GTCTTTTACTGGTCCACAACTGGTCACAACCAGTCTTTTGGGTGCCTGGAATATACTACACATTCCCATGGTTCGATTGCACCAAACATTTTGCAAATTGGCTGAGATCTTGTTGAGATATGAGTGATTTAAGTTTTTATCTTAGATCTCAAAATACATATCCAAATGATCACTTTCTACTTGATTGCGATGTGATCAGTGACCTTAGCGGTGGCTGTACCGGCGTTAGTAAAGAGTAAATGTGAGAATCTGAGCTACTAATTGCGTCGATCCGATCATCCGATCTCGAGATATAGACATTTATATTTTTTACCTCCTTAAATATTAGATCGAAGATTAAAGTACCAAATAAAATAGCTAAATTCTCGAACAAATTATGGTAGATGGGGTTGATGGGTAGCTAATAGGGTCTACCTGTCAGTCGTGGTCCGGACCTGTTGCGACCAGTTTTCGATCAGTCTTTCATTTTTCCAGATCTGGAAAGACCAAGACTGATCTTTTCCACAACCAGACAAGACCAGGACCGGTCCGGTTCAGTCTTGGTTTTTTTGTGGTCCTAGGACTGGACCTTTAAACACTAATTACTATCTGGAAGGTTCCATGCACACCATCAATGTTGTCATGGACCACAAAAATCTTGAGTATTTTGCTTCCACCAAGCTTCTCATCCATCACCAAGCATGATGGTCAGAGTTCCTATGCCAATTCAACCTCTCTGTTTGTTACTGCCCTGGGAAACTTGGGGCTAAACCTGATGCCCTTACTAGACGCTGGAATGTCTACCCCAAAAGGGGGATAGGGACTTCACTTGAGTCAACCCAGAGAATTTTAGGCCCATCTTCACCCAAGAACAGCTTGTGACATCCTTCCGAGCCTCTATCCTTGAAGAACCTTACTCTGGGCCTCTCTTCTAGTTGACATTGATGGACTCCACTTGGACAAAGTTCTGTCTGCCCTTCCCAGTGATCCAGTCACATCACCACTCCTTTCCTCCAATTCCCTAGACCCTTGATGGACCATATCCCCTGAAGGATTCCTCCTGCATAACAATCACATTTATGTCCCCAATGCTGCTGACCTCCATCTCTGCATTCTCTGGACTTTCCACGACCATCCCACAGCTGGCTATTTCAGGCAGAACTGAACTCTCAAGTTAATCTGACATGAATACACCTGGCCTGGAATCTGAATCTTCATAAAGGACTATGTCAGTTCCTGCATGACCTGTTCCTGAGCCAAGGTTCCCCATCATTGTCTGTTTGGACCCCTGAAACAGCTTCTAGTCCTGGAGAAACCATGGAACTCTGTTAACGCCAAGCTCAAGTTCCTAGTTACCACAGAGCTCAAGGAGGATCTCATGAAGAGTCGTGTCACTTGAGTAAAGGTAATGAACAAGAGGATATTCTCTTAGTCGCTCTTTCAGACTAAGGTCACTAGATAACTGAGCTATGATTGTGCAGAACTAGCTTAGAGCTACTGGTACAATAGGTATGGGTTTTTATAGGTATGAATCAAGTGCACGGACCAAGCCGAGAATAGAAAGAGGTGGAAATAGAATGAAGGGCCTCGTGTATCTGAAACGACAACGGAAATGAAAGGTGTGTGTTGTTGAAATGTGCACTGAAAGAAGGGTGAAACAATAGCGGAAATGAAATGAGCATGTTGTTGAAACACGTACCGAAACAGTGGTGAAACAATAGCAGAAATGAAATGGACTAGTCGGAATCGGAGGAAGCGGTGAGAAGTCGGATATGAGAAAAGGTGAACCGGGAGGGGTTCAAAGAAATGAACGAAGTGTAAGAGTTGTTAATGACACAGCTCTGCGTCTGCACCTTGACCGTAACATTACCCCCATCGTAGAGTGGAGCCACTGGAACCACTAACATCCTACACCGAATCTCCACTGGTGTTGCATTCAATTGCATCAGCAACATCCCTGTCCTCCTGGTCGGATGGTTGATAATCCTCGTTGTTGTCCAGACAGTCCCGTTCCACATGACCGATATGGGAGCAAATGTGGCAAGTGTGGAGGGATGGGCAGTCATAACCGGGGTGTCCAGTTCCTGTTGAGAATCGTGTATCGTTTATTAATATTTGACCTTAACCTTAACTCGATTCTAGATTGGATTTATTCTATTCTTTATAGGTTCCAATCTCATGCTATTCATATTACTCATAGAGTATGACAAGGTCAATTCTCATACATGTTTCATTCATGTATTTAGATGAAACAATCAGAACATTCTAAAGGAACGTTCTAGACTTGTTTCATATATTTGTTTCACTTATTCCACATCATACAATTAGAGCTCCTTTAGCTATTGGCTAGTTACCTACTCGTTTATAGATAGGAATACATAGATACAAACATGTATCTGTAGTATAAAAGGACAGGACTTTAGGTCCTTGGTCCTTATTGAAGTTTTACTTCTTTCTTCCATCCTATCGCTCTAAGACTATCAAGTCTTACCACTCACCCACCCTACCAACCCTTACTTGTTCTTTACACCCAAGTAAGTACTCTATCCTCGAGTACTATCTGCCTCCCTTTTGTTCGCTGCTATAGAGAGTGGTCTACACTATCTATAGTTCCATGGCAGTGGTCACAAGCATAATTGGGGCAGTTACAGTAATGATGACGTGCTGACACGCAGACAGGACAGGGGAGAGGGGGAAGTTGTGCAGTCGAAGGAGAATTTCCACAACGATTTCATTCGGATTGGGAGGTAGATTGTCTGGGAGTGAGGAAAGCCAATTGTCAAGATGGGGTAGAGGCGCTGGAAATAGAGGGAGGGTATGGTTGATTTGGTGAGGTTGTGGCGGATGAGTGTCCCTGATGACTGCGGCTACTGTGGGAGGATGTAGGAGAAGATGATGGTGTAAAGGTAGTATGAGTGGTCGAATGAGGAGGGTTGGTGAGGTCAATGGACAGGGGTCTGGCCGAACGGATGGCCACCTGCCTAGGAGTGATGGTGACATTGACAGGGGGCAGGGTGGGGGCTCTGACACATCTGGACGGAAAGGGGGGAAATGCATTTGGGTAACAACAAGTGGCTTCCAAGGCATAGATCTCTTGTTGATTGGTGGTGAGTGACATCCACCAAGGGCGCATTGGATCCCACAAGTGGGCAGGGTGGATAGAGGGGATGAGGTTGGAGAAGTGAGAATGTTGGAGAGATTCCAAGATGAGGGGTCGCATTTCGTTAAGTGAGGAGTTGATTGCCCCAGATGGTACAGTGGCAGAGGCAGAGAAGGCGTTGTGGAGGTACAGTGAGAGACGGGCATAGCTGTGATATAGTTTTAAGAGGACAAATAGTAGGTCGAATTCCTCAATATCCTGTTCCCTGGCGCGTCTTTCGACTAACATCAGGAGGGCTGGGTCTTCGAGGATGTGAGCAAAGAGAGCATTTTGGATAGACCCATCAAGAAGAGCAGGCACAATGGGAACATCGGCGTGTCTGTCCCCCATGAGTGCGGTCCAAGTGCTAGGAACCGATGGGCCGTCCATGCTAGGAGGAGAAGTAGGGTGAGGAGCAGGAGGTCAAGATGGAATAGAGGAAGAAGTAACATGAAAAGATGAAGGGGTAGGGGTAGAGGAGGACATTTAAAAGGTATGGTGCCAAGGGCAGTAAGAGAAATGACAGAAACAGGAGTGAGTTAGACAATGATTGGAGGGTACTTTGTTGAGAAATCGAAAGGCAAAGTGAGAGAATGGTTTGTTCAGTTTGAAGTCAAATTTTGTTTTATGAAGGTGAAGAGAGGGGGGGTTTATGGGGATGAAAGGAAATCGCGAGGGTGAGCGAGTTTATAAGCCCTGAGGAGTGGCTTGGCATGTCCGAGATTCACTTCAGGTTCCCTCATGTTTTCACTTGATGGCCACCCTTTCCACGAAATTAAAAACTGGCGTCTCCAAATTGATCCACGGTGGGCAAGGATATGATCAATTTCGTATTCTTCTTCTCCATCAATAGTTTCAGGGGGTGGATGGAAGAAGTTCAGCCCATGTTCGGCTGTTTCACAATAAGGAGAAAGAAGAGAAGCATGGAAGACATCGTGGACTTTCCACGTTGGGGGAAGTTGGAGGCGATAGGTGATGGCAGAGATTACTTGTGTGATTTCAAAGGGGCCTTCATGGTGAGGGGCAAGTTTTTTGGAGGGGTATCGGAGATGAAGATGTGAATTATTTAGCCACACTTTATCGCCCACTTTCCATGGTTGGAACTTCATAGTGATGTGCTCCTTTATGTTCTGTTGGGCATGTTTATGGGCTTCTAAAGCTTCCTCCCTAGCAGCATTTAAAAGGGTCAGACATTGTTCCAGGGCCGGGAGAAAGGTTTTCCCAAGAGGAGGGTATCCACGAGGTTCGTATCCAAGGATTAGAGAGAATGGTGATACACCAGTGGATGAGTGGATGAGGGAGTTGTAAGAGAATTCAGCTAGAGGAAGGAGAGATGACCAGGAATTGGTTCAACCAGAACAGAAAATTCGTAGGTATGTTTCCAGTTCCAGGTTTACCTGCTCTGTTTGGCCGTCCGTTTGGGGGTGGTAGGCGGAGGATAGGGAGTGGTCATAGTGTAGTAGTCGTGCTAGTTCATGGGCAAAGGCCAAGGCAAATTGAGGTCCACAATCACTAATGAGGCAGTCATGGAGGCCATAGTGAGGAAAGATATGGGTGAAGAACAAGTTGGTGGTGTCGGCGGTGGAAATGGTTTTGAGACAAGGAATGAAAACTACCCCCTTACTAAGACCATGGTCGACCACGACCAAAATAGAATCAAAACCCGAAGAGGGGGGCAGGTCGGTGATGAAATCAAGGGAGAGCTGTTGGAATGGGCAAGTAGCAGAGGAGGAGATTGGGGAGAGAGGGGGAACTGTGGGGTGGGTGAGAACTTTGTTTGCTTGACAGACAGCGCAACCAAGGACGAAACGGCGAACAAAGGAGGAAAGACCTGGCCACCAATAGTTGCGACTGATGAGGTTGATAGTGCGGATGACACCGGTGTGACCAGAAATGGGAGATTCATGGAGAGATTGAAGGAGAGAGGAACGACAGCCGGGAGGAACATAGAGACGTTGTTTGTAATAGAGGAGACTGTCCAAAGAGGACCAGTCATGAAGAGATGCACAGGGGAGAAGGGAGACCCCTTGATGAATGGAGGCGAATGCTGCAGAGGCAAAGGGGTCGGTGTCAGTGGCAGAACGGAGAGAAGAGGTGAGGGTAGTGTCAATGGCGCAGACAAAAAGGGAGTCAGGGAGTAATTGAAGGGCCAGATTATCAGATGAGGTATCAATGTCATCATGGCGAGACAATGCATCAGCAGGGCCCATGGAGGTACCGGGAGTATGGAGGAAGTGAAGGGTGAAATCTTGGAGGAAAAGTTGCCAATGAGCATGGCAGCGAGACAACTTCTGTGGTTAGCAGAAATAGGTGAGATTGCAGTGATCCGTCAGGACTCCGGTGGTAGTATGGCCGGTTCCCTGAAGGTCATCAGCAAACTAACCATCATCTGGCCAGACTGGCCAGGACTGGCCAGGATTGGCCAGCTGTTCCACCTGTCCAGCCTTCTCCAACAAGGTACCTAACTGGCTAGTTTTGTACAAGGTGTCCCAGGACATTCTATGTCTACCCAGCTTGGAAAAGACTGGCAACCTACAATGACAAGTATAGCCAGCTAAGGTTATATATCTCACTCCAGGACTGGACAGTCACACACAGGTTGTCATGATCCGGGCACAGTATTATAGGCAGACAAAAGCAGTATATTCCAAATTCAGCTACCATTGGACATAACAAGTCATTACAAAAAAGTCATGGATCTAATCAAGATTAGTGTTTAAAAGTCCGGTCCGGTCCGGTTTTTTGGCCTATTTTGGAAGGCAACCGGACCGAAACTGGTTTTGGTAATTTCCTAATTAAGGGCAACTGCAACTGGACTGAAAAAGACTGGTTGCAACCAGTCTTTTGAAAGACCGGTCCGCACCCGGTCCGGAACCGGTTATGATGCTTAGTAATGGCTGTATGAAAGTTAGATTGGATTCTTAGCTTGAATCTGGGCTAGTAATCGCCAAAACCGGTCAAGGAATGGGCGAGATATGATTATTTTCGTCGGGCTTGTCATTTTTTGACAGTCAAAAATGGTTTTTGGATCATAAATGCCTCAAATAAATTCCAAAAAATTCGGAAAAATTACCAAAAATTACCCAATATGGTAATATACATAGGGGGTGGCTGTACACCGGTTGCAACCGGTTGCAACTGCAGTCTTTTTCCATCCAAACTGAGGCAACTGGCAACTGCAGTCCAGTTGCGATCAGTTGCGGTCCAGTCCAGTTGCCAGTCTTTTACCAGTTGCGCAACTGGACTTTAAAACACTAATCAAGATCAACATCAAATCCGGTGGTTGTAGTCACAAAGCCATTCCTGTGAGTAAAAAAACTTCTTTAGCCAATGTCAACACATCAATTTGTACTTACCTTCCAATCTGGGCCCACTGGACATGGAGTTCCTTGGTCTTGGCTCAGTGGACAGGATTTGAGTCACACTTCATCATAAGGCCGAGGACATCAACATAGACACCAGTGTAAACATCACGCTTAAACATAACCTCTTTCCCCTCGCCAGCAATTTCGTCAAGTGCAAGCTTGATCTGTTCATATCGGATGTCAGTAAGAATGATTTTCCAGAGTAAAGTTGATAGTACGGCAGTGGCAGCAAGCACGATGGCAGCACGGGGAACTTTGTCTTCAAAGGCTTCCAGAAAGAGACTTCCCAGAGAATTGGAACCAGTATAAAAAAATTCAATGATAAGACCAGAAAGTGCGGGATGAGCAAGGTTGTTTGTATGACCCTAGTAGACAAACGTTAGCTCAAGCTGTGACACGTACTTGACTTACCTCTTCGTCTTTACCATGTTTCAAGAATGTACCATGGCCCAGAAGCCTTTTGGCAATGTCAGCGTTAACTGAACGACGATTTTGAGGATCCCATTGGTAGCGCTCGCGAACGGTGTTGCATGCTTTTTTCTTCAGAGAGGAGCGCCAATTTCCAATATCTTCCCATAACTAGCAGGACATCAACACAGAAAGACTGAGATGAGGATAACATACTAGCTTGGATATGTCATTTGTATATTCAGGCCACCACCCTGGTAATGGTCAGTATAGCAATGCAGAATAACAATGTACTTGCCCTCCAGAACGACTAAGCCTCGGCATCGGTGCTCAACTATAGCTTCATTCATATATTTGTCGACCTTTGCATTGAACTGCGGACGCAGAGGAAACGCATTGAGAGAAGCAAGGTCACAGTGACTGAATTGCTTTGCATGTTCAATAACATCACGGATCGGAGGGGGGTAGAAATTGAGCTGTGAAGGATCGGCGTTACCTGTTGTAGTAGAATCATTCGCTACCTACGCTTACATAATACGTAGTTTATCTGGCGCTACGCGCCTTACTGTACTTCGTCCGTTATCGCGAATAACATCTGCCGCCATCGTCACGTCTCACCCGCAAGCACTTTCAGCATACGACTTTTCAACATAACGGACCATACCCTGCGTTACCGGGGTGTACAAAAATTCGGTAACCGCACGACGGGCTGTGCGAGTGTGCTGACGACCGACGGGCCGTGTCGCAGGCACTGCATCTGGATCCATCGCACGAAGGGCTGTGCGAGCGCGCTGTTGATCGACGGGCCGTATCGCAGGCGCAGGATATCTTCTCAACCTCGGAGTAGGTGCTCCGACCCGCATACATTCATCTCGACCTCGGAGTAGGTGCTCCGACACGCATATACCCTCCTTTTCCACTTTCCCTCCCCTTCGCCACTCGTTTTCTTTCATTATCACACCATGACGTCCATCCTCAGCACTGCCATCATGCCGCGTCTCAACGAGACCAACTACCTCACTTGGCATGTACGCATGCGCGCGTTACTCATCCGTACCGACCT
>JBBPTK010000096.1:0-30155 GCA_038094135.1 Spongiforma cf. squarepantsii | reverse complement strand
TTGGCGAGCCACCACTTGTCCTAATGATGCTTCCAGCACCTCAGATTACCATTCAAATCCGTCGATTTATCCAAGCGACACACTGCTCAAACGCGTCATCTTGTTCTACTATTGCTTTTACTCAACTTCCACCTTCTTCTTTCAATACGGCTGTGTGCAATTCTGTCGCGGCCAGTCCTTTCTTGTCAATTCCACTCACATGCCTCCTGCAGGTTCATCGCGAACGGATGTCAAAACTGTCCGCTCGAAGTTCCGCCCGTCTTTTTGCCTCTTCCTTCGTCCTCGATTTCCACTGTCAAACGCCATTCCATTCACACTCCACGAGACCGAACATCACGTGTTGGTCATTCTTGTCCATTTGCCATTTCGTTCGCTAGCTAGGTGACCCATAGTCTCGAAATATCATGCATTCACTTACTCCGAATTCTTTGAATTTGCAGAGCCATAGAAGTACATATTCAGTTGTATGCGTCATTCGGTTGGCGCACGGTGAGCAAATAAATCGAGTAGGATCAATGACACATGTACAGGTTCAAGTATCACCATGTGAAGGCAGCCAGTTGCAGCGGCCTAAGTCACCAATCGAGTCCAATTCCATGCAAGTCTACGAGTCTCAGGTAGGTGAGCTCGATAGTATGTAACGGCTCGTAGTAAAATGAAAAGCTCACCCCACTGCCCAGTCGCGTGCATATAACAACGGACTGAGGGGCGACGAGGAAGAACCCGAGGACTTTTATATATCCTGGTACCGGGATTGTATGTAGCAAAGAAAGAGTGATATAACAAGGTGCGCTCAGCAGTAATCCACAGGCGCCACCCGAAAAAAAGGACACGCAAAGGACTGATAATCATCGAGAAATAAGAGGACAAAGGTCTACATGCGATAAACGAAGTACGAAGCGCGTGATACTCAATACTTTGCATCTGTGCTCGAGTTTGTGCCAACGGGTCTGGCTGAACTCAGTTGAACCTCGAGCTAATGGGAACCGTGCGTCGCTTCTGGCGGTGAGTCATCATCAAGCAAACTACTCTCCCTAATCGGCCATTGCAATTTTTGACTCCAGCGTGCATCTGTGCCAGCGGATCCATCTCTTTTCAGGTTGACAAGACGTTTCAGACTGATGCATGAATTTGAAACGTCTTGTCCGAGTCAAACATGTGATGTGGCAAGTTCAAGCCACAGTGGGCTTCCTGTGTGTTTATCACAAGAAGATTGACGAATAAAAAGGCGGTAGTATGATCCAAACTGCGATCATTTCAGATCGCCACTGGGCATACTCATCATGGGTCTCGACTAACATATCCTGCTGATCTTTGTTGCTTTCGTTGTCCTTGCCACTTGGCTGTCTCGAAGGAACACAAATAAAAATCACCCGCCATCGGTGCCTGGGCTTCCGTTCCTGGGAAATACTCACCAGCTGAAGCAATTTCCCCGCGTGTTTTGAGACTTGTTTCTTATCATGAACACCGACTTTGTCATTTCGTATACAATGCAGGTTCCGGATATGGCTTTAGGATTCCCCAACTAGATGTGAATCGACAATGACGGTCTATCACTAAACTGCTACATCCATTTACTGATATCCAAGTTGGTTGTACCATAAGATGATTATATATCGTGTGTTTGTATCCAGAACTGGTATGTGTTGAGTGCACATCGCTCAGGAAAAGAAGATCCAAAGAGAGCAAAGGACAAGCAAGGGCACGGACGACCGGGCAACAAGCATGATGTCCCATCCTAACAGGGGATAAACGAGTGTCCCAGAGATATCTAGTCATCGAAACATTGATTCAGCTTCTCCATCCATGCTGAATTCACCACCAGGATTGGATGCGAAGTTGATGGCGTCTGTCACCATAAACGTGGAATCCGACCAAGCTACACCTGAGGCTACTCTATAAATGATGAATTGTGGTGCTAGCACCTGCATTACGTCGTATTTCATGAGCCATGAGTGATTATTGCACAGAAATCTCTACGCACCGCATATACTCCCCAAATATATGCAAATGCAACATTGACATTGCTGTTCATGGCTACGCAGACCAAATAACCGATGCCAAGTGCGGTGAACGGCAGGGCAGACTCCACAAGTGTGGCAGAGACGTTGATGTAGGTTGCAGAAAAACTAGGACTCAGTAATCGTCGAACCTGCCAATACACAACTAGCAACTTTCCTATAATCATTAGGGTTACGATGACATTGAAGGTGACAGATAGGGTCATCGATGGAATTCCGAAGAGGAAGGGGGGCAGTCCTTGAAAGATATTTGCACCTGGGACAGCACCCTCGAAGATCACCATGATCTCCATAGCTTATCACCGGTCCAAATCCAGGAATATATGACAATGGAAGACATGAGACTTACCAATGGATGATATATATATCAATGCTGGGAAAGCAATGAGCCAACGGCAATTACTCCAGAACATGAAGCATCTGTATAACTAACGTGCCAGAAGATTAGTCTTGTGAAAGCCCTTGCACAGCACAATCTCACCAGCAAGCCATCTGCCATTGCAACAGAGGTATTGTTGGCCGCAGTACCAAAGGTACGGTACCATGAATAAATATTGTTTGAAAGGGAAACTGGCGGGCCACCCGGGACGTCTCTGTCATCAATCCACGCTAATTCTCCGACCGCGCAATCCGTTGCAATTGAGATGGTCAAAAACAGAAGTAAGAAAGAAGAATATATGATGTAGAATATTCTTGTTTTGGTCCGTGGATGCTTCCAGAGCAAGCGGCAAGAATGATAATAGAGAGTGAGGTATATCCCTGAAAAGATGTATGATCAGTGGAACACATGAGATGGACATGACTATGCACCATATAATATACAAGTGAAAATAAGTCCTACGAACATTGAGCGTTCGAGGATAATCTCTGCTGAAGACATTGTGAAAGTGAAGTCTGAGAGGAAGAAACTCGGATCTCAAGTCTCTGACAGTAAATGTCCGATTTATCATTTGATCGTGCCACTGATGATTGATGATTGGATCAGTAATTCCAACAGCGCCGGTGACCTTTTAAGGAATTCTCCGGCTTAAAGCTTAAATTGTACGTATCCTTGTATCGCTCAAATAAACTTGGCTCTATGTCCGATTCCTACGGGAACTTGAAGCATGGCTCCTGTTTGTGTCAATGAGCCAAGTACAACACCGTCAAAGATCTCAAAAAAAGATACACCACTAACAATTGTAGATACCTCGGCCTGCCGGCACAGGGCGTAAGTTCGGATTTCGCGCCAGGCTCTTCCTAGTGCGAGGCTGTCCGAATTCCTTGCCTACAGCGCCATCATCATACCGTACTGCCCAACTATTTTGGGCTCAACTTGCATATTGTTTCTTACTACTCCCTTTCTCCATAAGACTTTGTTGATGCGACTTATCCTATCAGTCTCAGTCTTTCTGTCCCCGACACTCCTATCGTACTTTTCTTCTGGTATGTCCCAAACCCGATTGCTATATCTATCTAACTGGAATAACACATTGTGAGCTGGGTAAATCACGTCGTTCTTTCTTTGCAGCCTCAGATATTCAAGCCCGTTTGATCTTGTCTGGCTCTTTTTATGTATCAGCATCGGATCACTGTCTAACCACCCCGGGTATAAATTTTCTTTGCGCTTTCATTGGGTATTGTACCAGTAGGCGGCCTATGTATGTTTTTTCCTTGGGTTCGAGGAGAGATTACCAACTAGTATTTAGGCCGTAGGGCCAAGACAGCTTAATTACGTGCACTTCATCTGAGAGCTGAACAATAAAAAAGGGGCCGAGCTCGCAGTGCCAAGCTTAACGAATTGTACTCTTATGCCTCTGATGACTGTGTAAACTCATCAACTGCCATTATCAGAAAGGCTATATGGAACGAAGGGGCCCCTTTCCTCGTCTGCATAGTCATTTTCACGGTAATGGTCGCAACCATGGAGTCGTCGACGCAAAATCTTGCAATGACGAGGTGAGGTGGCAGGTAGAATAAGCCGGCATATGCCGTACTTTTCGCACGAGTCAAGATCTCCCCGCTGCGTCAGCCTCATCATTGTTCCTGAAAGTTGTAGAACAGCAATGAAGTTTGCTACTGTCGCAATCACACTATTGACACGCGAAACACACGAAACTTATCCTAGCCAAGGTCCTCATCAGCCAAGACACAAATGACGCCAATCTCCGCATCTCCTGCTGAACTTGAAGGATATGATCGGGCCGATCCAAGGGCTATTGTGGATGGACCCCAGCCGCCTCTCATCCAGGAGTCAGCCTCTCAGATCTCTTCTCGCTATGTACACCTTCACCCTCCTTGCTGCGCTCTCCCTCTTTCATTCCTTCGTCTTGGCATCTTCGCCACCAAAACAGTTGTTCAGCCAACAGTCGCACTCTGGAAATGTGCATCGACCACTCTATTTCATTTTTGTCCTACTACTGACCGTTTCGACGTAGGGAACGTGGTTCAATCCTGACCTGGGTGCATGCGGTTGGAACAATAGCAACACCGATTTGATCGTCGCCATTTCGGAGCATCATATCGACAATCCAGAACAATACTGTGGCCGAGTTAGTACATATCCTTTCATGCTCGATAAAGACTCACTCACGTTGTTATTTAGTCTCTCTGCATCATGAGTTGTGGCAAGACGGTTTATGCAAGGATGGTGGACCTGTGTCCATCGTGTGCAGAGGGCGATCTAGGTATGGGGTACATCCTGATTTCGTCGACGTAATCTCTGAACAAGTTCAAGACATGTCCCCGGCACTGTTTGATAAGTTTGCCTCAGAGGACGTAGGGGTGATTCCGGTCAGCTGGAACTTCGTCTAAGGGATGGCATAATTCTCTCCTTTGAAGTCTGCAGGTCCCTTCCTGAATAGATAGAGGATGTGAGACGTTTTGGCGACGTTTTCTTCGTTTTGTTTGGATTGTTAGTTAAACTATCATGCTCATTTATCTTCGTTTGCGGGAGGAACCTACTCGAGCTTCTATCGACGGCTCTTCAACGGGTTGCCTCTTTTAGACGGATTGGTCACCGGTCTACATATGTTGACTTTTGCCTACTACACTTATTGCAGTGACCTCCGCCTGGAGTGCTAGATCTTCTTACCATCCGTTTCATGGCATTCGTCGGTTTTCTTTGACACCGTGCCCCATAGGAAACATGCAGATCATCATGCCACCCTCTCCATTCCAAGGACAGCTACCAAGGCGCAAATCAAGGCACTCCATGCCATCCATTCTTGCTACTATGCTCATGTACAATAGACGAGCTACTACCAGGTGAGGTGACTGATGCTGACTGTCTGACGATGATATCTGGGGCTAATTCACGAGCGCTTAGAGTCCAGTTGAGCAAAAAGTACCATCCAGACATCGCCAAGGAAAATACATCGCGAGTCCAATTTCACGCCATAAGTGAGGCATACACTAGTATCTTGGGCGACGACAGAAAACGATACGTAACGGTGACTAGCAACCTGTATCCTTCGCGAAACATGAACCATCACTGACAGCCGCGAATACTTACGACCGATCCATTGGCTCTCCATTTCGTGTACCACATGCGTCCGGGGCCGGACAACATCCTCAAGCGATGACCACCCGACCCTCTCAACAACCCGGTTTCAAACATTTCTGGCCCATCCACCCTAGGAACTGTCCACGGGACCCCAGGGTCATACTGCCCGTCACGATTATCTCTGCCACGAACAGACACATCACCATCCACATGGATCATCGGATGCACCACGCCCTGATCCATTTCGGAACCCGTTCGTTTAGAGAGCAACGGGTCACTATCGCCGATCTGGATCTTCACAATCGGGTCATGCTTAGGCCGAGGATTTCGTAATACAGGGTCATCGAGAAGCAAAGCGCCCCTCGGCAGCCAATAGCCGTCCGACACAAGACCAAGCCGAAGCGGAGAGTGGAGTGTTGCGTGCATTCTGAGCATCCGGGCTCGTTGGCGTCACCATGCTTGTTGCGACGACCGCATGTAATTCACTGTATGGTTTAGAGTGTTGGTATGAATTTCCTCGCCAACTACATAACATGACAACAGTCTCGGTACAGGGTATAATATCATATTCATTGCATATTTCGTCGAGTTCATTTACTCATTCATATGACAGTGGACACTGTTTCAAATAAGTGGTGGACCCTGGCCGTCGTCTAATTCAACATGTGTATGTGGGTCGTCCGGATCGGCGAATTTATCCCCTTCCTGAGGCGTGACGAGATGAACAACAAGCGAATTTGCGAGGATGTGATAAGGTCGAACTAGGCATCACGATCGAGGGAGCCGGAACAGACGCGCCTGTGACGGACCCAGCCCGCAACATGAAGAGTGGCGTCGAGTGTCGTCCACTTTGGCTCGGCGTATCATACTCGGCAGCCCACTTCTCCAACACCTCCTTCACGCAGAATATTAGATTTAATGACGCAGAACATGTGTGCGAAGCCAGCCCGGGTGACGACTACGGTAAAGTCGTTTCCCCTAGCATCGGCGTGACGTACTGGATGGGAAAGACGTGGCGATACATATCTACATATCTGCTGAGAACGTCAGACCCCCATCGGCGCTGATGTTGATCAAGTAGGTCGTGACAGGTGAATTCTCGCTAAGGTCTTCCTCTGCTCCATGATTGTTTGAGCTCGATCGAGGGGTATGAGTGTGATCGTGTAGCGGCTGGAAAGCGGTCACTCCTGCGGAGCCTCTTTTTCTGTTCTGTCGACAAAGGCTATCCGAGCAAAGTATTCATAGTACTAATCCATTCAACATTTGAGATCCGCAGCCAAGAAGGAACAGAAGAAAACATTGGCATAGGTTAATCAACTTTGAAATCAAACCAACCTCATCGTCATCTGCATAGGGGACCAGGTTAGAAAAATCTTGGACGGCGTCATGGAGAACACCTTGAGCGCGCCAATCCACGCTCCCGGCACCAGAGGGCTGCACTGTCTCGAAGGTCACTCTCTCCTCTTCTCGGACGATCTATGGGTCGCCCTCATTCGCGACGACCCCTTCGAGTGCACCAGAGCGCTTTCATTGGCAAAATCACTTTGACGGCGATGATAACCAAGATAACAATGGATTCGGGCAAGACTCGCAAGAGCTGTCGGACATCTCCTGATGTCCCAGTCCTCGTATTCGAGTTCGACAGAACAAGAATAAGCAATCGTCGACTTATAAACCCCTATGTATGGCAGAAGTCTTACAAGGTTTGACCACTGGAAAAAGACCTCTCTTGAACCGTAGCCCCAATCAGACATTCTCGAGAGTGAGACATTCAGCGCTGACATTGAATTCATAGTATCGACGTCATCCTGGTTCAAAATACACACTTCTTTTGCTTGCCGGCTATAAAGTTGAAGATCTAACCGGTGCAACTTGGCATTTGAAGCTTCCGTGGATGGTCACCGGTCGTTGCCAAGATGAATGGCAGTTCGAATTGTAATTTACGGCAGACTCCGAAGTTCCCTGTCGAAAAACTGTCACTATTCCGGTGCAATAAACGTGCACCCTCTGCGCAAGAAAACGTTGACCGGTTTTCCTCAATTCACTCTACCGGATGCCGTGCTACCTGCAATCGTTAAATTGACATTCGAGTCATGTAGTTTTCATTGGAAACAAAATGCCGACGTCTGGTAATGCACTTCACACCACCATCGATGAAATAGCAATGATCGCGATATGCATCGAAGCCGTGATTTATGGTAAGTCTTCCCTAATGTACGCAGTCTTTATTTATTCACGCCGAATACTGTACATGTACCTAGGCGTCAAGTAAGTTTGCATGGCTATTTCAAGCCTACCGAATCATTATGAAGAATGATATAGTTGCGTCATGTACGGAATGAGTATGTTCATTCTGTTTCGTGGGGGAAAATTGCCTGCTGTACGCTGGTAAGTATTCAATCATCTTGTGCATCTCTAGTCATGTACGATTGATAGGGTGATCTTGCTTATGTCCACTACACTCTTTCTACTCTGCACTGCTCATATCGGGGGATCTCTGCGACTATTGCTCCAGACGTTCTTCTACACCCAAGTTGATGTAGTACCCCACTCCACAAGGTACTGGATCAAACCTGGTTTATCACTACCTATATTACAAAACACGCTAGTGTTTAGTACTTTGGTGCGTGACTCTAGCATGCACTATAGTCTACTCATTCTCATTGGAATGGTAAGTTATCTACTCAGGACCTTATTCTGGTGAGTTTGATGTCACCGCTGTTATGTGGTAGTAGAAATGAGACGCATTGATAAGATTTGGCGACTTTACGTGGTTTTCATGTACGACTGGAGGGTCGTCATACTTCCTGTAGGTAACTGACTGTCAAGATCGTCTGACTTTTTCTGATTTTCCTTCACAGCTCTTATTAGAAACGGCTTACATGGGTTCGTGTCTGTACCCCGCGTATAGCAAGATGATCCCAATACTGTATTAGTTACTGCATATTCCTCCACGTCACTTCCCGACGTTTCAAAAGTCGACGTATTTGGTCTTATAGATGAAGACCTCAGTGTTGCTGCTATTAGCCTCAACTTCATTCTCAATCTATCCGTAACGGTAGCCATCGCCATCCGTCTCTGGTGGATGGGTCATAATGTGGTTTCTTTGACGGCCACTCGGACCAATCGATTTGTATCTTCAATACACATCATTGTGGAGTCTGGCGCCATTTTTTCAGCCACATCTCTTGTACTGCTTGTGCTCTTCATTACGAAGAACATTGCTCGTTTTACCGCAATCGATGTCGTTGCTCAAGTGGCTGTGAGTCTCTCTCCCTCTTGATTCTTTCTGTTTCTTGTACCGACTATCCACTTTCATTGTGGGGCAGGCATTGACCCCATTCTTGATTGTCGTCCGGATCGGGCAAATGGGTCCAAATCATCCATGTGGTGATACTCTGAAATCTGTTATCGTCTCGCAGGACGAGAACATCCTCCGAGCTGGCATTCATGGAGAACGGGGCCTGCAGCAGCATTTTTCGACTTCAAGCTACCCTGCGCCGTCTCCCTCTGAGTCACCGTGTCACACGCACAGTACTTATGTTTGATGAATTTAATCATCCTTTGATAAATATATTCTTTTGGGCTCGGGGTTCGTCGCAATGGTTCGCTGAGTCTCTTGTCGTAATTTGGACTAGACACGATGCATACTTTCACGTTGTTGCTACATTCCTGCGTTATACTCTCTTTTGATTATCTTACCAGTGACAGTCAAAGTAAAGACTGCTGTAATACTTGCCTGTTTGTCGTCAATGATCATACCTTTATGTATTTGTTTCTCTCATTCACATGTAAGTGACATCGTGAACTATGCGTCATTAGTAAGAACTGAATAAACACTGTTATGACGTCTATTCTGGCTCTAGAGTAGTGACAGGGAGAGGAGGAACAACGAGCGAAGGAGGCTCGAGGATATTTCCTAATTGTGGTGGCGAATTGCGCGTTACAAACTCGCGCATAATTATAATTTTGCGCACCAAGTCAGAGAGTTGCGAAGCCATTCAGAATGGCACGCGAAGTGGATCTGAACGTGACAACTTGCCTTCGTGTGCAATCTTTTCACGTATGGGAACACCACCCACCTCGAAGACGACTTGTCTGATAGGAACTCTAGAACACGTCGTGGGTTCAATATTATTTTTCCAATACATACCAGAAACAGGAATTACCGGCGAGTTGCCCCAAATCCAAACGTTCCTTCGAACCATATACTATATTAGTAACCTTACTGTGGGAGGCAACGCACTATATCCTAAACCATCATCACTCTGCCTTGACCGAAGAACTCCCATCGCCGACAATATGGATGGTACGTGTAATTGAATGAAATGGGTCATGCTCGCTGACCCTTGGATGCATAAGAATTCTGGTCTGATCGACAGCTCGACACCGCTGGCATAAGTGGTGGCCTGTTTGCACTGGCATTTACAGCGGATGGCAAGTATCTCGTAACCGGGAGTTCCGTGGTTCATGTGTGGCAGAAAGACGGAAAAGAGAGGACGGCAATGATTGCAACGGGATATATCAACTGTCTGACTGTCTCAAAGGATGGCAGATGGATCATAGCGGGGACAGACCACGGCCACGTATCCGCATGGGACGCAAAGACACGTACAAAAATCTTCGAATACAAGGAGAGCAGAGCCGTCTTCGGAGCCGTCTTCGGGATCGATTTCTCGCCCGACTGGACTCGACTCGTCGTCGCATCGGATAACCATACAGCCACTGTCTTGGACATTACCTCTCGCCAAAAAGTTCTCCAACTCGAACATGGGGATTCGGTGAAAGCAGCCAAGTACTCGCCACAAGGAGATCGAATCGCAACAGCCACAAAAGATCATGTTCGAGTCTGGCACAGCACAGATGGTCTTCTGATCATGGATATCCGAGTAAAAGTCACCCCAACGCATAACACCGCTCTACTCTGGTTCGACAATCACCTCTTCGTTGTATCCGAGAACAGAATCAAGCGATTCGATGCATCTACAGGGTCACTGATCTCCGAATTTCCAGTTCCCGATGCTGATAGCTTCTCGTGTATTGCCATGCCTCGACATGAGGAATTCATCGCTTATTCCGCAAAGCATACGGTTACTTTCTGGAATACTTCAACACACGCCTTGCTCACTCAAATGAACTACGCTGACAGTATCTATTCAATCGCATTCTCTCCAGACAACCAGTCTCTCGCTGTTGGGAGAAGTACGAAAATCGACGTTAAAACCCTGCATATGATGAGTGTAAGTGTCATCTCTGGGCGGTTTCTATGTAGTTGAGGAACTGCCATTTCAGTCACCCGACATTCAAATCGACGACGCCATCCTTGACTCGTGGAAGCTCAGTCGTCTCGTTGATGCAGAAGCGTCACTGACTGCCCCCTATGTCCACGGCGACTATCACATACTTTACTCTCTATCTTTTATCAGAACCCGATTGCAACACTGGGATACTGCACTCGTTGATGCTGAACAGGTGTTTTCTTCCATGTTCTCTTGTACGCGAAGGCTGAGTCTGACGTTGTATTTTTCAGTCTATCAAAATCTGGCCCTCTGTCTATGGTTACATTGCTAAGAGCACTGCATTAGCCTTCAAAGGAGACAAGCACAAGGCATATCGAGCGTATGACATCGCGTTCAACCATTGCGATTCGGCGCACGTTCGGTTTTTACTCCTCGTCAAGGCAACTTCCACATTTTCTCGACCTGCACCGTGTCTCATTTCCTTTCATTGCCCAGGCTATTATCATTTTCATAACCGGAGAGCATGACGATGCATTATCGCGTGTGGACGATCTTCTCACTATCGCGTGGTGGGAGCCAACGTGTTATCTGGTTCAAGTATGTGCATGACTAATCACGAGATGGTCAACATCATCACCGTCGTATTTTGCAGGCTTACATGTATTTTCTTATCGGAAACTCGCGCATGCAGAACGACAACTATGAAGGAGCCATAGAATCGTTCGAGCGCGCACGGGACAAAGTAAAAGGCTACGTAGGGAATCCCCTTGTTATTTCGTTAGTAAGTCGCGTTCTTTCCTGACACAACATTATTTCACGCGTTTATAGATATTTGGCTGGAACTTTGACCATCTCGAGATCACTATCCGACAACGTCTTTGTGAAGTCCTCCTTGGTGTTGGTCGTTCAAAGGAGGCGGCCGAGTCTCTACTCCAGATGGTTAAAGTCGCTAGCAATGAGAGTCATATTATCGAGTGGGTTTCAGGTGAGTTTTGCTCCGATTTTGTGTTTATCATAGATTTGATAGTTTGCGTCAGGTTTCACGCAACAGTGCCTATCCCCACCGCATAACAGTGCATTGGAGGGAGCGCAGCCTCATTGGCCGGCACGAGTCGATGCCGCCTTCGAATCAACGACAGCTAGCTTGCTTTTACGAGAGTGGGCAAAAGCGACTTTGTCATCCCTTTCGTGGAGAGATGCTCTGAATTCCGCTGCTACTGTGAATCTCCTTTCATTTGGTATCCATTCCAAGTCTGATATTTTTTACTGGAGTTCCTCGTTCCTCGATTGGCAATTTACCAAGCTATTTGCGAGCGTCTAGAGACGGTCGGCTGCACTATTGATGCATGCGAGTTCATACAAGCAATGGCGAAGGAAATTGCAACAGACGATACTGAAAACCAGCAGGCGAAATGGACTGAAGGTCAGTCACTCTTTTCAGACGAACCTAGCTGACTTTCATCTGTCAGACTCTTGTCAATGGTGCTGTAAAAAGCTGGAGGAGTTTGGGGATATGGCAATGAACGACGGGAAACACGATGAAGCCATCTCCAACTACTCAGCTGCGCTGTCCCTCGACCCCACTGCGCCTCAAGCCTTGCTAGTGAAGCGGAGTAGCGCATACTCCGCCAAGAAATCGTGGAAATATGCATTAGACGATGCAGATGAAGTACGCTGGTCTGCCATTGTTCGGGATTGTCACTCACACGGAATCCTCAGATAATTCAACTTGACGAATCCTCTCCTTGGGGATACGAACAAAAGTGTGTAGCATTACGAGGCCGGGGCAAACAAGATGAAATGCTAGCCGCATTCAAGACCATGCTCTTGAAGATGTCTCAGTCACCTGATCCGAACGCTCGTGGTAATGGGGATGGCTCCCTGCTGAATTCAATTGCTGACCGTGTTCTGTAGCACGTTGGGACCAGTATACGAAAACAAAGGAAGTGATTGACAAAGTCATTCAGGTCGCTGTTCGGGACTCTCCTCGAGTACTACTCAACACAGCTTCTGGTCGGCTCTGTGACAAATCCGAACAGGCTGCCGCATTCGGATCGTCGCCCATCTTCACGGAGCTTATCTTAACCACGTTTGACCATTCCCGCATCAAAAAGGAGGTATCGGAGTACTATCGTTACGCGACATTCTCGCACAAATGGGAACCGGGCGAACCTCTATTCGAGAAAGTCATGCGTATCATCGTGTACGAGCTTGAAGGATCCCTTACTCACGACAAGCTACGAATGTTCTGCAAGATTGTACAAGAAGCCGGATTCAATTGGGCATGGAGTGATACATGCTGCATAAACAAGGCAGATCCCACAGTGCTCCAGGAAGCAATCGTGGCCATGTTCAAGTGGTATCAGGGTTCCTCTGTGACGATCGTCTTCCTCCGTGGTGTTCAGTCTCGCGGTGGTCTCATGGGAAGCATTTGGAATTCTCGCGCGTGGACTTATCAGGAGTACCATGCATCAAAAGTCGTCCAGTTTTACACGGAGGATTGGAAACCCTACCTGGACCTCAACATACCTAACCATAAGGACTCGCCGGAGATAATGAAGGAAATGGAGGACGCGACAAAGATCTCGACACGTGTATTGGTGGGACTTCGACCAGGATTGGACAATATCCGAACAAAATTGTTCCTGGCCTCACAGCGAGAGACAACGCTGATCGAAGATGAGGCATACTCATTGCTTGGGATGTTTTCCATGTCCATATCTGTTGTCTACGGCGAAGGGGACAAGTCGCTCGGGCGCCTTTTGGCACAACTACTCACCAGCTCCGGTGATACAAGTATCCTTGCGTGGACGGGGACGTCTGGCAGTTTCAATAGCTGCCTCCCGACTCGCATCTCCGTGTTCAAGGAGCTAGTAACAACACACATCCCGCTGGTGATCAATGACACTCTGACCACCACATTACCTTCCCTAAATCCAACCTCTGTCGTAAATTTGTACGACCGACTCTGTAACCTTCCCATACCACTGTTTGCAGGACAACGACTGAAGCTCCCATGCCTCGCATTTAACCTTGGGCGTATCTCATCCCAGAACCGGTCAGAACAAGGCTTCCGTGCACATTCAGACATTCTTGGTGTCGTGGAGATCCAAACCAGTGAAAATCTGTCTAGATTGAAGTGCCTCTACATCATTCATCCTTGGATCGACTTTCTCCTCAATCAACAGCCTGTTGGGAATGCGGCGTTCGAGGAATCTGAGGACGACACTTCTTCCTCTGACGCCAGCACATTAACTGTCATCTCGGCACCCCAGCGAGCACAAACCTATTCCTTGTCTTCTTGGTTTGGGCTGCCGTTCAGTGGAAAACCTACTGCACGTCCATCTCTGTCATCGGTGTCGCAGGCAGACAAGCAACTACAAGCTTTTCGGGCCATGGCTCGGCTGAGGCAACCGTTCGGTGCATTGTTACTTGCACCGGCCTCCGATGGTGTTGCTGCATTTAGGAGGGTTGTGACGGAGAGTTTGGTCAAAGTGCAAATCTTGGAGCAGATCACGCCGGTGGTGATGCAGAATTTAATCGATAGTGTACGGGTTGTGGATGTGCTTTGACGATTCTTGGCGATTGCTGCTGTGCACAGATGGTATGTCTGATCGCTCCTATTCATGCTTACTCTGTTGACGTGTTCGTACTGATCAGGATCCTAACACTGTAGAGTGTAGTAGGACTACAAACATCTGTGTAAACGAGTAGTGCCAAAAGTCTACGTCCGAAAAAGGAAATGTACCCCGAGGAACGTAGTAAAGCCAATAAGTAACGTTGTTTCGTCAGATACGATCGACTGTTATGTCCACACCCCATCACCTTACCATCCTCTTCGCACGCGGCATTCTCGCCCGTCTTGCCCTCTGGCCCGCCCTCCGTCTCGCCGTCCACGCCTCCTGGGGTGGTCCCGCCTCCGCCGAGAAACAACGCTGGCTCGCTGGAGTCCTCGTCGACCAATTCGAACCCTTTATCGTTTCCGATCCCATTCCGATCCCCGCCTCGGCCTCAGCCTCGTCATCCTCTTCACCTTCCGTCCCCCGTGTCCGGGCTCCTAATCCCGATGTCACCTCCACGTCGACAGCACCAGACGAAGATGACGTCGCCGAACTGCTTCTCCAGATCATGGCCGATGAATTCGAGGTCGTGCTCGAGGACGACAGCGCACCGGCCGTCGCTAGGGACGTGATCAAGCTCTTTGCGGCCGTTTGTGCGGGAGACGAGTCGTTCGTCGGGGAGCTGGAGGTACAGGCGGAGAGGGTCAAGGGAAAGGTTCCCCAGCACGAAATGGGTGTCGGGAGTGAAAGCGACGACAGCGGGAGCGAATGGGAGGATGAGAGTGAGAGTGAGGATGGAATGGAGGCTGAGGATGATCGCGTACCTCAACTATTGGGTCGCTCCAACGAGGAACCTCAAGTGGACGAGGACGGGTTCACCCTCGTCAAAAAAAAGGGACGTCGATGATGACTAGTATTCATAGAGAAGTAAAAGGAGTGCATGCATTCAGGCAAGAGGTATTTTAAGCATAAAGTATCTATGTCTATGAGCCCTGAACAAATGCCCTGCCCTTTTCAATGTTCTTCTTCAGCTCAGGCAAGCAAGCGGCCAACAGTTTCTCCTCCTCAGCAGACAAAGGTCCGAGTGAGTGAATCTTCTCCACACCATTGGGCTACACGACGACCACGTACATCAGTCGCCGATCGCATAAAATAAAAATATCACGTACACCGAGCTCGACGTTGGAAGAGAAAAAGTCGATACCCTGATCCTTGTAAAGAGGACTTTCGACGAAAGTGGGCGTGACGACACCCTTCTCGCCGTTCAAGCCGCGCAGCAAGGCGTTTGCAAACTTGGCACCAGCATATGCCATCGAGAGGGTCGCGCTTCCTGCGCCGTCCTTGGCCTTGACGACCTCGTCACCGCCGAATTGGATGCGGTAGACGAGCTTATCGTAAACCTCACCCTTGATACCCTTTCCGTGCGCGCTCTGGGAAAGCAGAGGGACAATGGTTGCACCACTGTGACCACCAACAACCGTAACGGGGGTGTCAATGGGGCGGACGCCGGCAACACCAGCAGTGAAGCGAGCAGCACGGACGACATCAAGAGTAGTCACACCGAAAACACGCGCAGGATTGTAAACACCTGCCTTGGCAAGGGTGGAGGCAACGATGGGCACGGTCGAGTTAACAGGATTAGAGATGACGAGAATGTGCGCCGTAGGAGAAACACGGCCGATGGCACTGGCGAGGTCGCGGACGATGGAAGCGTTGGTCTATTTCGAAGCAACGTCAACGCCGACACAAAAATAGCTCGACGGATACGTACATTGAAAAGGTCGTCACGCGTCATCTTAAATCGCCGTCAGTCCAACGAAGAGAAAGTAGACAGAGGATAGTATACTTACACCAGGCTGCAAAGCAGTGCGTGAGACAAGGTACAATGGGGATCCAAACGACAAACCTTTCTAGGAACACCCGCGGGGATGACAACGACCTCGACGCCCTCGAGCGCATCATCCAACTTATCTGCTGTATAACCGTTAACCTGGCCAAAGAAAGCTCATGAGTCTCTTCGTCAACCCCAGAACACCGCACAATGACCTACCTCACTCGGCGTGTCGACATGACTGACGTCAGCAGCAACGCCAGGTGCACCGCGGATATCGTACAAGCTGAGAGAAGTGACCAAAGGGTCGTTTTTCAGCAACAACGACAACGGTTGTCCGATTCCACCGCTGGCACCGAGGACAGCAACCTTGGTGTTGCGTGCAATGGTGGTGGAGAAGAGGCGGGACTGGCTAGAGAGGGCGCGAGCTGCGGTACGGGCGAGCATCTTTGTCGTCGTCGTCGTCGTACGTTGGATGATCGTAGTTGGAAGGAAGAAAAAGTGAACAGGACCTGTCTGACGTTTTTAGTAATTTTGACCGAACAGTCGGACATTGCCGGGACAGCTGTTCGGAACGTCGCTCCGAATCGGTGCAGAACTTTGTTCTACTCTTAACGTTGGCCAATTCGGAATCGAGTCCCCGAAAATCTATCTAGTCCTCTGAAAGGTACAAAACACGCGAGGCCAGTGTGTGGGTCTTCTTCATCCACAGCCGAGAGGTAGTCAATGCTGTCAGTAATTCGGTAAGGACCAATGATGAACCACCCAGAACGCCCATGTTGCGTTACTATGATTGTTTCGAGCGATATTCTTCTTAAATAGGTTAGAGTCCCCATGATGCCTGTAATAACTGGTCTTGCGGTATGCGTTGCGAAGCAAGAACGGCCTTGCACCGAGGTACTAATTAATGCCCCGTTTAAAGGAGCCGCTATATCGAACGAGCTCGTCGAGGATCAAGCGGACGCCACCAACGTACCTTGGTTGGTCGAGAGCTAGACTCGTTTGACGGCAGGTACTCATGCTCGTATTATATTTTTTGGAATACCATACTACAATGTAAACGTTACTGACCAGATCACTGAATATAAACGATTAACATTCCGATCCAGTACATTCAAAAACGTGGCACTCGCCTTGATAAACTTTGCCATGAATTTTCTACGTATAAGATAGTCAAACACGAGAAAATCCCCATAGAACAAGGACGTACTTGTGGAATTCTGTCCGCAGGAGATCGTTGACGAACTGGCCTGACTTTTCCTTCTGGTTCATGGCCTGGTTCTTGAAGATGAGATCTAAAACGACGGTTCAGCGATCCCCACCCAGTCAAAAAACGACCCGTGAAATGAAATACGACATGGAAAACCCACCGTCGTCCCACCGTCGCTTGACTGAAAATGTCCCTGGAACAGTCGTGTTCAAACCTGGAAGCTGCTCTAGCTGAGCAGCCTGAGACGCCAACTGTTCTCGTTCTTGGCGCGCCTTTTCCTCCGCCCGTTCTCGTTTAATCTTTTCGAGCTCGCGGAGTAGCTCGTCTGTGTCATCTTCTTCCTCGTCCTCTTCATCCTCTTCTTCATTTTCGTCCTCATCTTCCTCATCCGCGTTTGGTCTCTTCTTCCGCTCCACATCCCTATCCTCAACTTCCGCCCCGTCTCTGCCTTCGTCCTCGTCCGAATCGTCCTTGTCTAGCTCGATAGCCTCTTGGAGGAGTTTTCGCCGTTTCACAGCCTCCTCCTCATCGACGTCAGTCCCGTTCGCACTCGTCCCGGCCGTGATGGCGGCGGCGGCGACTATGGGCGGCTTCCCCTCGGCCTTGCGTTTCTTATTGCGTGCGTCTTCTTCCGCAATGAGTAGCTCCGCGCGAAGGTCTCTCCGTGCGACCTCGCCCACTGATGTCTGCCCGGGTTGCCTGTCTCCAGTAAAACATCGTCGCGTTAGTCGGTCAGAGTGAGCGCGGGAGAATACATACCGGAATTTCAGCTTGGTATGCGCAGCCATGTCGCGCACAGAGTACTGTCTCGAGCCGCCCTTGACATCTCGTGCTTGTGCGGGGTCCCAGGTCGGTCTATGAGCGGTGGACATGATGGTCGGTTAAGTACTTGTAGTCAGTTTCACACGGGTCAGTCAATTTACATAGAAGAGCCACGTATTCTATTAGTATACCTCTTTGACTTTGACTGCGATGGCCAACTACCACTATGACGAGGCCGGTAACATGGCCGCCTACTTCCTCATCACCGTTCTCGCCATCGTCCTCGTCCCGCTCACCCTTTCATCAGCTGCGCGCATATCCGCAAGTTCGTTCTTCCGTCCCTCACGCACACCCCCAAACAGCACTGACCTTGCAGCCCGACAGAACATCCGGAAGAACGCATCCAGGGCTGCCAATGCAAACTCTGCATCGACCGTAGACAACAGGTCCTCGCTACCCACAAGGGGTCGTCTATATTCGCTCCCAAACTCACCAAAAGGTAGCACTGCTTTTTCCTTCCGTGCCACTTTGTCCGACGCGTTTCTTACAGGAACGTCATTCTCGTCCTGGGCTGGTCTGCAGTCGCTTTCCTGGTCACCAGGGCGCGCAACGGCGATGCTTCCGCCAAGGTGTATGACCCATACGAGATTTTGGGCGTGTCTGCTGTACGTATTCGACTTCACTCTGCGACTGACCCTCCTCATTTTTGTGTCTCAGGGTACTACGGAAAAAGAAATCAAGTCGCTCTTCAAAAAGCTCTCTAAATTATAGTGCGAGGTCCTCACTCATATGTTCCGCACATGGCTAACAGCCTTGTCCATCACAGCCACCCAGACAAGGTGAAGGCGACCGTCAACGAAACAGTAGAACAGATCGCATATCGCTTCGTAGAAATTACAAAGGCATACAAAGCGTAAGCACTTTCTTCTCTCTTCTCTTGCCTCCGATGAGCTGCTCAACGTCGCACGTGAGGCCAGTCTGACAGACGAAACGATTCGTCGCAACTATGAATTATATGGTCACCCTGATGGTCGACAAGAAGTCTCCATGGGTATCGCGCTGCCTTCTTGGATCGTCGAGAGCAGGAATAACGTTTGGATTTTGGGACTCTATGCGGTCCTCGTCGGTGGTTTGCTCCCAGGCATGGTTGGACGCTGGTGGTTCGGTAGTAGAGGAAGGACGAAAGATGGTATCGAAGCAAGGACTGCAGAGGGCTTTTGGAAGGGTGTCCAGGAATCCAGCGAAATGGGCGACATCGTCAAGACATTTGGTGGCGCATTCAAGTTCGAGGCACGAACCAAGAGTGCAGGCGATCTGAACAAGACGATAGAGGAAATAGAGAGAAAGGTGGGCGATGAGTGGAAGGAAATGCGAAAGGCTGTTGGGAGCGATGAAAATGCCAAGCGCGCTTTGGCGTTACTCTATGCTCACTTTTTGCGGTTAAATCTTGGCTCGAAGGCCTTGGAACGAGGTAGGTATTGCCCTCGACACCATCTCGATTTGAACTCATGTGCGCGGATTAGAACAAACGGCGTTGCTCCTTCAAACACCCAAGATACTCAATGCCTTCCTGAACATTGCTTCTGCTCGGAATTGGCTTGCACCGACCCTTGGCGTCATGCGTCTCCACGCGTATCTCGTGCAAGCGTTGGTCCCTGGCAAGGCTGCTTCCCCTAAAGCACAACTGCCGGGCTTTGACAACACCGTATCGAGCTCTGCAAAGGAAGATCTTGCAACGTTTGTGCATGACTTGGAGAAGAATGGGGACGCGCGTGCTCGGGAAGCTAGCAAAGCACTAGAAAACTTGGGGTCTCTGGAGATTGTCGATATGGGATTCAAAGGTATGAAACGACACGATTCTCGTCGCGTGTCATGAAACGAACGCCACTTTTCCAGTGATTGGTGAACGGCTGGTCACACCATCCTCGATTGTATTCTTGTTAGTGAAATTGCGCGTCAAGGGACCTGACGCGTCCTCGTCATCTTCGGTGCAGGACACCAAGTTGGTGAAAAAGAATGTCGAACTCGACGAAAAGTTTTTGACTTCCCGACGGGACACGGAGGAACTTCAAGGAGAGGGCGCAGGATATGCCCATGCACCCTACTGGCCTGGAGTGAGTCTGAGTGCGTAAAACGCATCGAGTCACACCGTTAACATCTTGGTTCGCAGCTCCGTAAACCTGGATGGTGGCTTGTTTTGGCAGACGATAAATCGAACCGGATCGTAGTCCCGCCAATGAAGATTAGCGATGTACCTCGCTCAGATCCATCGAAAGAACGGAATTACAGATCCTACAAGCTTCAGTTCCAAGCACCACCCAACGTCGGATTGTTTACTTGGAAGGTCTACTTTGTGAGCGACACGTTTGCCGGGGAAGAAACGTGTCGAGCGATCTCGGTGGGTCTACGTTTTAATTCGAGCTAGTACACACCTGACTGAGACTCTGCAGCTCAAGATTGACGATATGTCTGCATTGGCATCTGAGGAACAAACACCCGAGGACGAGATTTCGGATCCGGAGGAGGATTCGCTGGCTGGACAGATGGCGGCCATGCGGGGAGGGTCCGTGAAGAAGACGGTGGTCGTCGAGGACAGTGACGATGAGGAGAGCAGTACGGATGATGATCAGGCAGACGAGGACGATAGCGACAGCGACAGTGATTAGTTACTACATTCATTTATTACGCGAGACGCGAGTTTTCCTTGCACGGTCACGATCATGTCCAAGTTCAATTGGGCCGCTGCAAAGGCCGCCAAAGCTGCTGGTCCTCGCGCACCCGGGTCCAAGGCAGTTCCAGAGCCCAAATCTCCGGATTGTCTTCTCGGTCTTTCCTTTGTCTTCACCGGAGAACTGACGTCCTTTTCTCGCGATGAGGCCATCGACCTCGCCAAACGTTATGGCGGGTAAAGTCTTTCTATTCTCGCCGTCGCATATGTATTCACCTCGTTGCAGTCGCGTCACAATCCAACCCTCCTCAAAGACGTCTTACGTCGTCCTGGGCGACAATGCCGGTCCGTCGAAGCTCAACGCGATCAAGAAACACGGTCTGAGAACTCTCTCCGAGGACGAGTTCCTCGAGCTCATCGGGACGCGTGTGGGGCCGGGTGGACCGGGTGGCGCGACTCTCGACGACAAGACGCGCAAGAAGATGGAGAAGGAAGCAGATGCGATCAAGGCTGCCGCCCGGGAACTCGAGCGGCAGGAGAAGCAGGAGATGAAGGCGAGCGAGACGAGCAAGGACGGCAAGGGAAAGGGAAAGGCACGGGCGATAGGGTGCGTTCGGTTCCCGTTTTTGCCGTCGTGTCGATGCGGTTGCGTGACGTCGTCCGACCCGTTCTTCTAGTGTCAACTCGAAATCGGACCTGTCTTCGCAGCTCTGGACGACGCGCTATGCGCCTCGGACGATCAAGGAGGTTTGCGGGAACAAGGGTCAAATAGAGAAGCTACAGCAATGGCTGAACGACTGGTTCGTTGCTCTTTTCTCGATTACTTTTTCACTCTTCTCCGTATACCCGCTCGCCCCTCACGCTTTCCCCTACGAATGCAGGTCGTCCAGCTTGAAATCAGGCTTTAAAAAACCTGGAAAGAATGGTATGAACATCTTTCGTGCTGTCCTCATCTCTGGACCACCCGGCATTGGCAAGACGACGAGTGCGCACTTGTGTGCGAAACTGGCAGGATTTGCGCCCATAGAGCTGAATGCGAGCGACGCACGAAGCAAGAAGCTCGTCGAGGCGAGTACGTCGAACACGGTGAACGCCACATGCTCACGTTTCTTTTGACAGAGCGGCATGAACATTAGTAACACGTCGTTAGATGGCTGGATGGGTGGGAATGAGGTATGCATCGTATGGGCGTGTCCTGCTCGTGAGGGACTAAAGCGTCTTGGTTGCAAGGCAAAGAATGCGCTTGGTGTCGCCATTACTGACAAGTCGTGTCTCATCATGGACGAAGTCGACGGCATGTCTGCAGGAGATCGAGGAGGCGTCGGCGCTTTGAATGCGTTGATCAAGAAAACCAAGGTATATTTCGCTCGTGTTATACAACGAGAAATCGATCAATTGTAGTCTAGATCCCCGTTATTTGTATAGCCAACGATGGCGGGGCTCAGAAGTTGAGGCCCATCAAGAACAACACGTTTAATCTTCCGTTCAGGAGGTACGCTTTTGCGAAACGTCGTTGTACTGTCGTCGATTTATGAACGGTCAGACCCGAAGCAAGCGCTATACGTTCTCGTATTCTTAGCATCATATTCAAGTATGTTCCCTACATCCACACGAGTCGTATGCGTATATGACATTTTGTTTAGGGAGAACATGAAGATCCCGTCTAATGTCGTCGATCAGCTAATCATGGGATCACAGTCAGACATACGACAAGTGCTGAATATGCTTTCGACATGGCGGTTATCCAACGATACCATGACCTTCGATGAAAGTAAAGAATTGTGCGTTCTCCATGCATGATATCTCACAACGCTGTACGCTGAAACGTGCTGTAGATCCAAGATGAACGAGAAAAATACCGTCTTGACGCCCTTTGACGTCACGAATAAGATGCTTGGACCCTATCTGTTCTCTCGTACGGCTAGAGAAACGTTGGGAGACAAAATGGAACTATATTTTTATGATCACTCGTTCGTTCCGTTGTTCATACAGGTGTGTTCGAATTGGGGTTGCGAGGTAGCGCCTGACACGTGTGTCGAGTACAGGAGAACTACCTCAAGACTGAGCCAGCCAAAATAAGAGATCTGACCGGCCCACCGAAGACGTTGAAGCATCTTCAACTAATGGACAAAGCGGCGTCATCGATATCAGACGCTGATCTCGTAGATGCACTCATACACGGGTTTGTAATATGCGTGTCAACGCGTTAAATCACCGTTTACCTTCCTCTCCTTTTCTCAGGCCGGAGCAACATTGGACTCTGATGCCATTGCATGCTGTGTGTTCGGCTGTGCGCCCTGCTTCCTTCTTGTACGGAGGTGGTATGGGCTATGGTGGAGCTAACCAGATGGCTTTCCCGCAGTATGTTCCTTCTCAAGCATGGTATGATTCATTATCTCACATGCAAATGATCCCGAAGATGGCTAGGTCAAAACTCGAAGCAAAGCAAGTTATCCCGTCAACTTAGCGACGTGCACGTCCACATGCGTCTCAAAATATCAGGCGACAAGACAGAGTTGCGGCAGTCCTACCTTCCAGCGCTGTTCCCCTATATCGTGAAGCCGCTTGTCGACGATGGTTCGGTAGGTTGTAGTTGCTCGGGTACTTTGATATATCTCACCTTTTCTCTCTAACCAGTCGGTGATCGATGAGATTATCGAACGCATGGACGAGTATTATCTCTCGCGTGAGGACTGGGATACGATTGTCGAGCTCGGTGTCGACCAGAAAAAGGACGAACTCGTGCTGAAGAAGATTTCAGCGTCGACCAAGTCGTCGTTTACGAAAAAGTAAGCGAGCGAGCGAGTTCGTGTAGAACTATTTTTGGATCGTTTCATGGCTCACACGCGTCTTCTGTCTGTGTAGGTACAATGCCAAAGACCATCCTATACCGTTTTATAAAGCGACCGATCTTGGAAAGGTACCCAAGAAGTTGTCGGGTGGACCTGCGCCTGATCTCGAGGAGGCATTTGACGTATGTGTTTACTGTTCTGCATATGATTGCTGCACACTGAGGCTGCGACCTTCACAGGTTGACGACGAGATCCCAGATGGGTCAGACGACGAGAGTAAGAAGGTAGACGAAGATGATATAGGCGCGGACAAGCTCATATCGGCGAGCAAACCCAAAAAGACGATGACGACGTTGATGCAGTCGAGCAAGCAGCCTAGAGGCAAGGTTAAACCTAAGCGTTGATGCAGGACTGTTGATCCTTTGTCTTTGTGCACGACTCTATGCTTTTTGTTCTCCTTTTACTACATGTGAATTGACTCTCATCCCAACTTTCGTCCGATTGCATGTTCTGCGATGACTCCGATAAACCCTTAGGAACGTCGATTTCCCCCCTCGCGCTGCGCGTGAATTAATTAGTTTTTTTCGACCAACATAGGTGCGGAATGGAGCTTACCTAAGCGGAAGACTACCCTCATAATGTCCACCCAAATCTACCCAGACGCAAACAATAGGATATACATGCGCTTCAAAGATCTTTGGGGCAATCTTGGCAGTGATGCTCAGGCCATCGGCTCATGCGTCAACCTACTGTGCACAATCGTAGAAGAGTTGGATGATTACTTGAACCAGAAGTATGCCACTACGCGAGAAGCACAGAAATTGATCCAGAGCGATGAAACGTTGCGAGGAATGCTCGTTCGTGCTTGGCAGGAGAAATCATTCGAATCCATTTGGGAGCTACGTATGTCTCTTCTCATCTCTGGTGCCTCCCTCCTCAAACTCATAATACATCCCTTAGCAATTCTCCAGAAGTCTTCGGGTATTCCTACTTCCAGGACCTCAGAATCGCTAGACGGTGAGCACTACGTGTCACGTTCACGTCCAATTTTACTGATTGATATATCCTAGAACCCATCAATGAAGGTGCATTGTTGTCAGCCCTTAGGGCACCCTAGTATCAAGGCGCTGCTGTTGATGCTCTCTGCGAGTACCTTAAAAACAACAGTGGTAAATTCCTTTCCGGTGTCTCATCTAGGTTGAACCCAGAGCGGCACCGGTATTATGCCCCGTTCTGTTCTATAGTTCAGAGTTCAGGAACCGGAAAAACGCGCACTATTCTAGAGGTATGTTTTCTGTTCATTTCTTCATACATACTTATGTACGGTGTCATGTAGCTTGCTAAAAGGGGTATTTTGTTATTGTACATGAATCTGCGAACTACACAGGACCAATCTGGATATCCTTTCCGTGACGACATTCCTGTGTCAATTCTGACTGAAAGAGGCACATCCGACACGGAGGAAGGCTATCGTGACTGGTGCTCCGCATTTTTCGCTGCCATCTTCAAGCTCATGTATGAAGATTTATCGGAGCTAATCATGAGTGACAAGCCCAGGGCAGTCGAAAACTGGAACGAGAATATGGATCTCAAATCACCCCACCGTGATCAGTTTTTTGAACGACTGAAGAAGACCTGCAACGAGGTGGGCCTCGTAGGTCGTTGATTACGTGATCGGTATAGTGACATCGGTTCGTAGATGATAGATAAAGTCAAGAAAACGGTGGCCAGTGCCACGAATGTGAAGGATGACACGGATAAGTGGGAAGAGTTAATCCATTGTATGTCGTTACTTTTGGGTGCATATACCTTGTGACTGAATCTTGGCAGCTGGTCGTGAATACCTTATCAATTTGATGAACTTATTTTCCTCAATTTTTCCTGGTCATGAGAGTGATACAGTGAAACTAGTGATCGCATTCAATGAGGCACATCTGGTCCATGAAGAGCTGTCCAAACCTAGATGCCATCGTTCTACAGTGCTTTTCAGAGTAATCAAGAAATATTGTGATTCACTCACAGAGTCGAAGCAGCCACTTTTTTGTGTTGTGTTTGCGTCAACAACCTCAAAAGTTTCCTATTTTGCATCTCCACAGGTCTTGGTGTTGAGAATATGATTACATAATCATATTCTGATTGGTTGAATATTAAGTCTTTCACTTTAATTCTTATCCAATCATATGCTATTCATCTTTTATTCAAGAACAATAGTCTAGACATGGTCACATGACCAATTACATAATCTTCTAGAACATTCCATTCTAAAACATTCTATATGATACCATTATGACATCATATTCTAGACTATGACATCATAGATAAGGATGAGTCATTATTTCAAATTCATTACTCATCCAGATAAAAGCTATTATTCCTATTGGTTAATATTCTTATCATAGGCACAGGGTTCTTATAACCCTTGACCACAATTTCAAATATACTCTTTATAGGTACTATACAGTACACAAGTACAAACACTGTAAAGTAGTATATATACCAGGGACTTTCTCCCTGGTACAATAACAAGTTTTACTTGTTCTTGACTCCCAACTCCCATCTAAGCCTAACAAGCTTACACTACTAGTCTTACCAAGACTATAAAGAGATCTATTTGTTTCCATCTTAAACCAAGTAAGTAGAGTTTCTCACTCTACTCTCCCTTTTATAGTCTACCTCTTCTTTTTGTTCAAAGAGGTTAGATTACTGCGCTAGAGGATATCCATTAAGGATTCCTTTACTTGGGTACATGCTAATTCCCTTTTTTTCTCAACATATCTGATCTATCCAACAGCTAACTCTACTAGAATATCATCGGGCAGACAATTATTGTTCCCACCATTCTGTGAGGTCAGCTGGGATCAATTTGCTCCTTCCTTTAAGGAGGTTGCTAAAGCAAAATATATCATGGGGTACGGACGCCCCTTGTAAGTTTACTTGTGTCTTGTATATACATGGTTCACGGATGTCATATCCATGCCCAATGGTCCAATACCCTTTCCAATCCCCTCCAATCAACCTCCAATCCCCTCCATGTTATCTCCAACATAATCCCTATAGGAGTTCCCATCTCCTTTCAGATCTCCGTCTCACTGCCTCCATCTTTCCTTTTACATACCTCCTTGTTTATTCCACAGCCTCTGCTTAGGAACTCCATAGTTCCATTACGATTACCAATCCCACGTTCCCTCCGCATCGCATTAGTAACTTCTTACTGATCATCTCCATTTCTTGTTGTGAACTCCAATATGAACCTCTGTATATAAACCTCCGTACAATCCTCATGATCCCTTAGCTTGTATATTGTGTTTGTCTTTACCTACAATATCTACCTCCTTATGATCTCCTCATCTCTGACCCAATCCTTTCTCTGAAATACAAGGACCCATGATTCGACAAGGGCGCAACACATAAGTCCTGTGCCAAAGTCTTCACCCCATCCCCTTCCTCTGTATCAGAACCTCCGGACATCCACCTCCGTATCTCCCTCTCTGTACCCTCAGAACTCCTATCGGACCATGACTGGAGTTATCCTTTTTGTGTATGGTTTTGACAATGGACTAACAATGAATAGGTGGGCCTCTCTTATTGAGAATATGAGATATTTCCAATATCCATATTCAGTATAATGGTCACTTCCATTTTATAATCCATATGACCACTTATATGCTATTCATATTCATACTTTGAAGATTTCATCTTCATCCCTAAATCACATGATTTATCACGTGATTTACTAGAACTATCTAGAATGTTCTATGAACTTCTATGATATTCTACATCCTTATCAGAGATAATTGATTATATCACATCATGTGATTAATCACATGATCTTATCATATCACATGATTGATCATTGACATTTTTATGTCATCTTATCTCTAGACTCTGTCACATGACAAGTCACATGATCTTCTAGTACATTCTATGTCTAGATCATCATTCTAGAACGATCTATTCTAGATCATTCTATATGACATCACACTCTAGACTATGACATCATTGTCTAGAACATGACATCATAGATAAGGATTACTCATATTTGAAATATCTTTACTAATATTTCACATGAGATATTTTTCCTATTGGACAGTATTAATTCTTATCTTCCTTCTCAGGTTACAGGGTATCACAACCCTTAACCACTTACCTTATTAGGTATAACCCTTGACCCAGGACACAGGGTCATTACCAATCAGGTCTTAGGGTTCTTATAACCCTTTACCCAAGTTATAGGGTTTTACCCTATATAGAACTCATACATACATAAGTACAAACAATGTACTTTAGTATATAAGACCAGTCATTCTGACTGGTACAATAACAAATTCTCTTATGAGTTCCTTCATACTTCTAAGTCTACAAGACTATGCTTCTAGTCTTACAAAGACTATAAACATCCCTTTTGTTCATCTCTCGAGTATAAACCTAGGTCAGTATTCTTAATTAAATACTTTCTTCCTTTTTCCTCCCTCTGCTAGAAAGGTTATTCCCTTAAGAGGAACATACCATTTCTACATCTCTGATGAAGGGGGACCTGCTGGAGAGGATTGCTGAACTTGCAAGACAAAAGTTGTGGGGAACACACCAGTATGACCCAAGTAATATGCTCTCAACCCTTGCTGTTCTTTCACAGCAATTTGGTCTTGACATTTCTTTTGGTCACCATGAAGCCATTGGTTATGTGGAGGCATTGGTTGTGAGCCACCTCTGGGTGTGTTTGACTACAACAGAAGATTGTCTCTGGAGCTACACTGCCTATCCATCAGAACCATTCCTATTGTGTGCTGCCGCATATTCACTGCATGTACACACTGAAAATCTGGGAATTGCTTTGGAGAAGTTACAGAGCAAGGTGGATAATGGGATGGTTGACATTGGACAATAGGGCAAGTGGCCATCAGGAAATACCTCCCATAGATAATATGTCATAATTTCTGAAAATGTTAGACAATATCTTATAATTTATATATTTTCTAATAATTTGTTATATTATCTTGAAAATTTTCATCTCCAATAAATTATTATCTAACAATTGTAGTATTTTCAACTAATTTGAGATAATATATAGAGTATTTGCACACAAAAGAACACTCAGAAAATATGCTAGAAAGTGTATCAAAGTGTAGTAACAAAATATAGTAAAATGTCTGCAAAAGTGTACATAGAAAAAGAGTAGTAAAAAGGGTAGCAAAGTGTACAATAAAGTGTAGAAAAAGTGTAAGGAAAGTGTAGGAAAAAGTGTAGCAAGGTGTAGAAAAAAGCATACAAAAAGTGTAAGGAAGTGTAGAGACAAGTCTACCAAAGTGTACAAAAAGTGTAGCAAAAGTGTAGGAAAAAGTGTAGGAAAAAGTGTAGCAAAGTGTAGAAAAAAGCGTACAAAAAGTGTAAGGAAGTGTAGAGACAAGTCTACCAAAGTGTAGAAAAAGTGTAGCAAAAGTGTAGCAAAGTGTACAAAAAAGCGTACAAAAAGTGTAAAGAAAGTGTAGAAAAAGTGTAGCAAAAAGTGTAGCAAAGTGTAGAAAAAAGCGTACAAAAAGTGTAGAAAAAGTGTAGCAGAAAGTGTAGCAAAAAGTGTAGCAGAGTGTAGCAAAAATGCGGACATAAGTGTACTAACAAGTCTAGGAAAGTGTAGCAAAGTGTAGCAAAAATGCGGACATAAGTGTATCAACAAGTCTAGGAAAGTGTTCTAGAGTGTAGAGAAAAGTGTAGGAAAGTGTAGTAAAAATGCGGACATAAGTGTACCAACAAGTCTAGGAAAGTGTACCAGAGTGTGGACAAAAGTGTAGTAAAGTGTAGTAAAAGTGTGGACATAAGTGTACCAACAAGTCTAGGAAAGTGTTCCAGAGTGTACACAAAAGTGTACCAAAGTGTATTAAAAATGCGGACAAAAGTGTACCTACAAGTGTACCAAAGTGTACCAGAGTGTAGCAAAAAAGTGTACCAAAAGTGTATCAAAAGTGTAGTAAATGCGGTGTGTTAGAACTTTCAGTAGTGTCTGTACACTTTATTTACACTGCCACTGCATTCAAAAATTGCCTAAGTCAAAAAACCCAAAAAACACGATTTAGTGGACACTAAAACTGACCATAAGGGGGGAACACAACCTACACTTTTGGTAGTCATCCTTACCTTTAGCTACACTTTTTAATGCACAATAAATGAGTGTGTGTTTGAGACTGTTGTCTGACTTCAGACTTTTGTCCGCTTTTTTGGTACACTTGTGTACACTTTTTGGTACACTTTGTTCGCTTTTTTGGTACACTTTGTACACTTTCTAAGGACACTTGTGTACACTTTTTGTTACACTTTGTCCGCTTTTTTGTACACTTTCTGAGAACACTTGTGTACACTTTTTGGTACACTTTGTTCGCTTTTTTGGTACACTTTGTCCGCTTTTTTTGTACACTTTCTTACTTACACTGCTGTATCCTTTACTGTACTTCTGTACACTTAGCAGCTCGGACTGAAAAACCATCACTAGTTAGTTTAGCAGTGTAGTACATATGTGTAAAAGGTACAAAAGTATAATCACCTTCAAGAGTGTAGTAAAATAATGTACAACAATGTTATAAGTATATATATGACAA
>JBBPTK010000095.1:0-30270 GCA_038094135.1 Spongiforma cf. squarepantsii | reverse complement strand
TGATACTTTAAGGATACTATATGAACTTAGCAACAAAATAGTGATATTTGATGGATAATATCTGATTCACTCATAGCATGCTGATGCTCAAATGATGGTCATTGATCATGATATAACATTGTGATGCTTGAAGGATAATATCTGATCCAGTGATAAAATGCATGCCATAGGCTATATGGTATTGTCTGTTCTATGAATTTATGCTTTTAAAATGATAGTGTCAGATACATATTTACCTGGCTGTGTCAAACTGACAGACAATTGATCATATCCAGCTAGGAATATCAGCACTTAAAAATTTTCCTGATGTATCCCATATAGCAACTACTCTTACCTATATAAACCCTAGTAGCTGCTCATGTATTCCTTAACTTCGACCTACTTGGTCTCTTTGCAATCTACTTGAAAACCTCTTGACACCTTGTGATCGAGTTCCAACTCGTTCAACCTTGAACCCTTGATCTCCTACCAAGTTGCTTGCTTACCTCGACGTAACTCTTTGTGAGTTCCTCGGTAACCAAGCTTAACACCAAGTGAGTGACAACAAGAATGTCCAGATTCAGCTACAAGCAAGGAGAGCACATGAAAAGTGAATGGGAACAAGCAAGCATGGGCAAGCAGCAATGGGAGCATTGGGAACATCTGGATTTGGCCCCAGAAGGCAGGAGTGAACAACAACAAGCAAACAGCAACAACAGTGAGTGAACAACAATGACAACAACTGGATTTGGCCCCAGCAGGCAAGAACAAATGAGCAATGAACAAACAACAATGAGAACAACTGGATCCAGCCCCAGCAGGTGATGAGTGAGAATAAATGAGCAATGACAAGAGCAACTGGATTCAGCCCCAGCAGGCGACAAGTGACAATGAAAACAACGATGGGAATGACTGGATACAGCCCCAGCAGATGATGATGAATGAGAGTGGAAACGACTGGATACAGCCCCAGCAGGCAACAACAACTCAGCAAGAACAGCAGATGATTGGCTTTGGCCCCAACCTGGCAGAATGAGCAAACAGGATAGCATGAACAGGACCTGAGGGCACAGCAGTGGCATCTCAGTCACAACAATTTGGCAAGAGTCAAGTCTTTGGCCTAAGCTTGGAATGAGGTGAGAAGGGGGATTGGTCAATTGTATTTGTAGCGCTAATAGATATGATGTAAATACAATGACTGCATGTGTGAATGTTAACAGGAGTGCCAGGGAGGATGAGTATGGGTGACAGCACTATAAAATGAGGTTCTTGACTGGAGGGTGTCAAGACCTAAAGTAGGGGTGCAAGTCTGCTCATCCCCAAAGAGGTGGTATGGATCTAGGAGGTCAGGAGAAGGTAAGAGAAGATAAAGAATGAAGTCCTATGAAGTCCTGAGATGGTTGGAAGAAGTCCTAATGAAGTCCTGTAGAAGTCTGGTTAGAAATGTTTAGGAAGGTCAAGGAGGATGAGTTCCATGGTGAACTCAGAGGGGGAGGGTTGTAGGAAGGCTTAGGAGGTTGGTTGGAGGTACTTTAGAGATCGAAAGTGTGAAAGATGTATTCAAAATACTAGAAAACAATCTTTTATAGTCTGGAAATGCCTAAGACTTTGTAATAATGATAAAATGCAAATAAGGAACAACTAAGAAACAAATAGGGGTAAGTCCAGAATAGAAAATCAGAAGTCTGGACTTAGTCTGGTCGGACAATTGTGGTCAGACTGGTCAGACTACTTGAAAATGGGTTGGACTATTTGTAAACTGAGTTGGACTAAGAAGGGAGCAAATGGGAAGTCACTGAAAAACATAAAAAAACACTCAATGTAAACCTAGAGCTGCACAGAGCTCTACAGTGCACAGTGCTGCCTGGCCCTGGACCAACCTGGGCTGAGGATCAGCATCTGCCTCACAGTGTCCTTGTCAGGGCTGTCAGGGGTCCAGAACCCAGGAAGTCAAGTTGGATGCACTGGTGAGATGAGAAACTGGCACCAGGGAGAGAAGGGAGGGGTGAAATGAGAAAATGGAAGAGACACCTGCAATGTTGATTCAGTAAGGTGCAGAGCTGATGTGGAGAGAAAAGGAAAGAACTGCAGCACCACTTTCCTTATGTGCGGCCAAAGACACTGTTCTGTCATTACATTCATGCCTTACTACATACCAGAACACCACTCTTTGGCCTAAGCTTGGAATGAGGTGAGAAGGGGGATTGGTCAATTATATTTGTAGCACTAATAGATATGATGTAAATACAATGACCACATGTGTGAACATTAATGGGAGTAGGGAGGATGAGTATGGGCAACAGCACACAGTGCTGCCCAGCTCCAGGTCAACCTGGGCTGAGGATCAGCTGTGACCCCAAACAGTAGCCATCCCATGTCAACAATGCAAGCAGCAAGAGCTGCAGACCCCAGGACTAGGAGGGAGATAGGGAGGCTACATACTTAAGATCACCTTATAGGAGGTAGCATGAGCTTAAGGAATGCTTCATGCAATGCTGGCATTGCTTGAATGATGGGAGCTAATACTTGTGCATGTCACCGCAAGTAAACCAGAAAGGCATCACTAGACCAGCACCCTTTGACTTTGATGACTTCAAAGGGAATGTTCTGAAGGAGGTACTCTAATGTGGAGCCAATGCGATTGGCCCAATATATACTTTCTTCTTGGGGAACTAGTGTTTTAAAGTCCAGTTGCAAACTGGTTGCAATAGGACTGCAGTTGTGGGTTGCCTTGTTTTGAAAATTGGCAACTGCAGTTGCCAACCAGTTGCAACCGGTCTTTTGGGCAAACAGTTGCCTTGGGCTGTGTAGTACATGATCAGACCTAGTTCCCATAATTTGTGTGGAATTTTAGGTATTTATTTGCATTTTATAGAGACTGATCTATGAATTTATGACATACAAGATGAAAATGGCCATATCTCGGCTGTTTCCGGAAGGATTTACTTAATTCTTGATTAATCGGGAAGTCAAGAGTCTCGGCTAAATTTGATACAGCCACCGCTTAGCACGAAAACTGGTTGCAGACTGGCTATAGACTGATCTTTCAAAAGACCAGTTGCAACCAGTCTTTACAAGTTCAGTTGCCAGTTGGCTTAATTAGGAAATTACCAAAACTGGTTGTGGTCTGGTTGCCTGCCAAATAGGGTAAAAAACTGGACTGGACCAGACTTTAAAACACTATGGGGAGCTGACTTGGTTTTAGGGATGTGAAAGTTGGTTACCTCATGCCCTTGCTGGTTGTGTTCAGTGCTCATGTCCTCAGGCTTGACATGGCAAGAGGGATCAAAGGATTTGAGGGTTGGCATGGTGAGTTCTCCAGTTCGAGCTGTGGCATAGAAGGCTGTGGTGAGGTAAGTGAATACAGCAGTGTGCAGTGGATTGGACAGTGAGAGATGGGTCTTAATGGCTAGGATGGATTGCATGGTATATGGTTCATGTGGGGGCCTCTTTGAGAGCCAGGGTGGCATGAGGGAGACTGCTGCTTTTAGCAATGTGTCAGTTTCCATTCCATTCAATGCCCAGATTAAGCCATGCAAAATGTGCCACACATGGACACTCACTAGGTAGTTTGTTACTGCACTTGCTGAGTAGGAACCAGTTAAGGCTGCTAGGAAGGCTGATATGAGAGTGGAACTGGCAGGTGCCTGGAGGGTTTTGGGGATGTTACAACTGTTGCAGAAAGAGTTAAATGTGAGTAGACCTGCTCCATAGGTCTCTTTGGTGCTATCTGCCCAGGTGTGTGATAGAGCCCAATAGATCTGGGCAATGTTGTCCACTGGTAGAAAATGAGCTGAGTTGTCAGAAGATCGTGTCTGTGTCAGGATCCACAAAGTGAGATGATCCTTGGCTCTGCAATGGGGACACAAGAGGGAAGGTCTGAGCAGGACATTGAAGTTATGAGCAGGCAGAATAGAACAGGTAGAAATGATTGGGGTACCATGGGGAGGTTTAGTGTAGGAGGGAGAAGGGATTGGGGGTGTGTTGAGAATATGAGAAATCATATTCGATATAATGGTCAAATCTATCTTTATCCATATGACCAGTTATACACTATTCATATTCATACTTAGAAGTTTCATCTTTCTCAGTCACATGATCATATCACATGACTTATTACATGACATACTAGCATCATCTAGAATGATCTATGATTTTCTATGATATGCTACATATTATCTTATCTTATCACATCATGTGATATTCTAGAATTTTCTATATGATGTCACTATGACCTCATGGTCTAGTACATGACATCATGAGTCCAGACTATGACATCAGAGACATCTGACTCATACTGACTCATATTGATATTCATACTTGAAATAAGAGCTTTCTGCTATTGGCTATTACTAATACCCTTTACCTTATTTCAAATATTCTCTATTTAGATAATGAGATATTATTCCTATTGGATACTATCTTCATCATGGGCACAGGGTTATGCCAACCCTTGACCCTTACCATACAAGTACAAACATACTTCTGTAGTATATAAGGACAGGACTTTGTGTTGGAATATTATCGAGCTCGATGTACTGCGACCTACTTACATAATCATAGTAACCTTACCGTACGCATGTGTTCGTAGTTTACTCTCGCTGCTGCTCCCATCATGTCGTAGCTCGTATGCCCGTTCCCTCGCAACACGCTCGCCGTAATCTAACAGGTTATGAGCCCTGAGTCCTATACTCTCACGCAGACGCACTCAGTCGACGACCCAGCCACCCCATAGGCAAGCTAGAGCCTCAAAATCCAGTCGGTTGCTATTCGGGTCAGCTAGAGCCCCAGAAATCCAGTCAGACAGGTCAGCTAGTACCTAGAAACCAGCCAGTCGCTTCTCGGGTTAGCTAGAGCCCCAAATCCAGTCAGATAGGTCAGCTAGTACCTAAAAACCAGCCAGTTACCCCCCTCTCCTTGGCCAGCTAGTGCCTCGAAACCAGCCTGCATACCACACTACACTTCCCTCTCCCGTGACATCTCGCAGCACAGCCACCCCATGATCCCGCCACACTCATCGTTGCTATCATGTCCAATGCTATGTCGTCCTCGAAGTTGAAACCAATGACCAACTATGCCAAATGGAGTACACAGATGGAGGCCACTTTTGGAAGCGTTTATCCGCAAGCAATGGCTTACAAGAGCCAAGTCATCCTTACCATCATTGCTACTCACTTTATCTCGCTTGTGAAGGGATGTTGGAATATTATCAAGCTCGATGTACTGCGACCTACTTATGTAATCATAGTAACCTTACCGTACGCGCGTGTTCATAGTTTACTCTCGCTGCTGCTCCCATCATGTCATAGCTCGTATGCCCGTTCCCTCACAACGCGCTCACCGTAATCTAACACTTTGTCCTGTAACAATAATGAATTCTCTATGAATTTCCCCCACTCTACTAAGACTAAATAAGTCTATACTACTAGTCTTATCAAGACTATAAAGAGTTTGTTCATACTCTATTGTTCATATCAAGTCCAACCAGGTCAGTATACTTAATTGTACTACTTTCTTTTTCCTTTCCTGTGCCAGAGAAGTAGAACCTCTGAGGATTATTTCCTCATTGGCTTGTATAACTTCTTTAGGGTGATATGTGTGAGGTGGGAGGGTTTGCACAAGAAGAGGAGCAGCTCAGCAGGGAGGTCAAGGTCTGGTAGGAGATGTGTGGGGGGGTGTATCCCTCGTGATGGAGGATCAGCAGGGTTGAGGTTGGTGGGAATGTATCCTGCGATAAGCTCAGTGTGAGTGTCCTGTAGAATAACATGTAGTTGTTTGAAGACACTGTTGATGGCTTTGTTGTGGCTGCATCCATTGGCCCATGCTTCAACAACTCTGAGGTTGTCTCTGAAA
The DNA here is from genome assembly GCA_038094135.1 of Spongiforma cf. squarepantsii. Lineage (NCBI taxonomy): Eukaryota > Fungi > Basidiomycota > Agaricomycetes > Boletales > Boletaceae > Spongiforma > Spongiforma cf. squarepantsii. The sequence goes on along the minus strand of JBBPTK010000095.1, from coordinate 24,438 downwards.
ACTTTGAAATGAAGGTTGGGGGGACTGGACTTGACAATGGTTTGCACCAGTAATTCCATTCTGACAGCTTTGGCCCATCCAATGTCTTGTCTGTCTGCTGGGGTGAGGGTCCATGCTTGCCACCTGTTGCTGATGACAATGCCAATACCCACACTGGAACTGGCATCAGAGAATGCATGGATGTCATGGAATGGGAAATGACTGGAGATAAGAAAAGGGTGGAGTGGGGAGGAGGGAGGGTGGACATAGTGTTTTAAGGTCTGGTCTGGTCCAGTCTTTTTGTGATTTGGCAAAAAGACCAGACCACTGGTCACAGAAAAATTCCAAAACAGGAAAGACTGGACCAGGACTGATGAAAACCGGTCTTGATCAGTCTTTTACCAGTCTGCAACTGGTCACAACTGGTCTTTTGGGTGCCTGAAATATACTACACATTCCCATGGTTCGATCGCACCAAAAACATTGCACATTGGTTGAGATCTTGTTGAGATATGAGTGATTTAAGTTTTTATCTTAGATCTCAAAATACATACCCAAATGATCACTTTCTACTCAATCGCGATGTGATCAGTGACCTTAGCAGTGGCTTTACCGGCGTTAGTAAAGGGTAAATCTGAGAATCTGTGCTACTAATCACGTCAATCCGATCATCCGATCTCAAGATATAGACATTTATATTTTTTACCTCCTTAAAATTTAGATTGAAGATTAAAGTACCAAAACAAATAGCTAAATTCTCGAAAAACTTATGGTTAGCTAATAGGGGCTATCTATTGGTTGTGGTCCGGACCAGTTGCAACTGGTTTTCGATTGGTCTTTCATTTTTCCAGATCTGGAAAGACCAAGACTGATCTTTTCCAGAACCGGACAAGACCAGGACAGGACTGGTCTGGTTTGGTCTCAGTTTTTTTGTGGTCCTAGGACCAGACCTTTAAACACTATCAACTACTACTACCGCACTGTATGGTACCATGTTCTTCACTGCAAGAGAGCTGTCCAGCTGTCAAACAGTGACATCTTGCTTGCTCAATGATATCACTGACAATACTGACCTGATTGGTTCCCCTCCTTCCATACCGTTAATCACCACGCAAAACATATTCTTCTGCATCTGACAATAGGGTTCTAAGCAAGTCTCAGAAATAGCATCCCAGATTAAGGCAGCCCCCTTTGTCCGAGCAGTGAAGTGGCATGCCAAGTGGCTTGAAGGAACAGGCCTGGAGTTTGCTGTAAATGGACAAGGAACCTCTGTCTTTGCAAGATGTCCAGGATATGAGGCATATGAATTATTCCACCCAGCTGTGATCTGGAAGACCATTGTAGAGCACATGGTGTCTCTACATGTATATTGGTTCGTTTTACATATTTTTTTCTTATCACTTCCCCTTTCAGCCCCGATGAACTCAAGTCACGCCCAATTGATCTTACCTATCGGCCCAACCTCAGAATGCTTCAACATACATTGGGTGTGTCTTCCCTAGAACCTTGTCCTCTTTCTTGATCTTTTATTTTGATTATTCTTGCTATTTCTTCATTTTTGTTTTGATTTTCAGACTGGCCTGGTTGTTTCAGGGGCAGGTTCTATTTTTAGATGTGTTTAGAATTTGACATTGTGCCTTTGCATGGTGTTCTAGAATCACATCCTATTTTGGTTTTCATTCATTTCATCTTGTGTCAAGGTTTGATCCAACAGTCTTGGGAATGCCTGGACTATAAAAAGTTTGTACATACATGAAAAGAACAGCTCCCTTTTGCTTATAATGACTGAATCACCATAAACCGACTGCCTTCAATGACTGACACCATTTCTCTTACTGTCTTTCTTATCCTTACTTCTCGCCAACTGCTTCTGTCTCGATCAGGCCACATCAGGCCATAGTTTCTCACCACCAGATGCAACCAGGCTGTTGAGTAGCATACAAAAACTTTGTCTCTGACCTTCCAGTTTCTACAGAGTCCCTTTAGAGTCGAGTAGACTCATCCCCATCCCATTATCTTGTTGATTAGGAGTGCTGAGGATCTACCTCTTGTCCTCCCAGTCAACTTCACTGTTTTACAACTGGAGCCCACCGTGAGGGACTCTCAACAGGGTTCCAGATGAAGTCTTCAGCTGACTCCTCAATGCCAAGAACTTGAAAATTTACTCAACAACATTTGGAACCTTCAGATAAGTGAAGATTTCATTTTATTTGACCTAGTTTCACCACAGCACACCCATCATAACCTACTCGGCTCACTGGAACCACAAAGTCCTGAACTCAGTTCACCCCTTGTTGCCAGTGCAGAGCCTCCTTGAATTCCAACAGTCACTTTGATTGGCTCAGCTACTCCCAGAGTGGATCAGTATCACCTCATTTGGCAACTACCTTGTCCAACAACTACACCACCAACAACACCATGGAACATAGCCCCTGAGAAAATTTACTTGATGAACCTAGTTTCAGTGCCTGCTTCCCAGGTGCCTTTATATGTTTCCACCTTGGGTCCCCCCATTGGGCCTGCAATCCCTAACCCTATCATGATTGCTTCACCAGGTTATGCCCCTCCCACAGAAGTCGCCCCAACTGTGCAATCAAGTGCCGTCCTGTCATTGTCAAGCAAGAACAAGTTGTGTTTCAGAGATCTAGTAATTGCGCATTCTGTGCTGACCCTTCTCATTTCATGTCTAACTGCCCACATGTTGAGGGTTACATCCAAGCTGGCAAGGCTAGTAGAGGAACTGATGGTCGTTTATACATGCCCAATGGGCATTGTATCCCTCACATCCCTGGGACTTGCGGTCTCAAGGACTGCTTGGACTGGGTGAGTACACAGCCTGTTGCTGGGCCCTCTAACCAATCATCCATTACCACTGGACTTTACTCTCTCATCCCTTTTGAAACTGATGCCATTTTCGATATTGAGCCTTCTGTTTTCACTACTCATACTGAATGGGGTGTGGACAACGAGTCCTCACCCATACTAACTGATCCAGCCTTCCAGTCCTATATTGTGAATGTGTGGGCATCCTTTCAAGCAGACAAGAAGGATAAAGGCAAGCATCTTCGCTTTGATGGCATAGAGATCCCAGCTCATAAGGCCAATTGGCCCAATTCATGTGCTGCTTCCATTGCTGAGGAAGTAGAGTCACCTGAGATTCAGGCTAGCCAATTAACACTCTGACCCCCAACACCAAAGCCATCTGGCCCAAAGCCCACAGAATTGCTTGTCCCTACACAGACTAACATCCCTCCATGTGTTGACCATGCTAATGCACCCTTCACTGACCCTTCGAGCCAATTTGGATTTGTGTTTCCCTTAGAAGATGAGGCTGCCCTGAAGTGCCTCCTCGATTGGGTCTTGTTGGTGACTGTGCCTGTGCCTGTGAAAGAGTTGATCTCAGTTGCTCCTGAGGTCAGGATACAGATCAAAGACCTGACCACATCAAAGCATATTCCCCTTCTGAATGCATCCACTAACTTCATACAGGTGAACAAGCTGGCAGGATAAGACCCAGCCACCATTGATCAACAATATGGTGATCAGGTGTTGCAGAACAACGACAGTCTTGTTGTCGCTCACCATAGTATACCACTTTGGGCAATCAATGCAATCATGTCAACTGGTCAAACCATTCTAGGAGTGCTTGATAGTGGGTCCAAGATCATTGCCATGCCCAAACAAGTTTGGGAAGATCTTGGGTTACCGGTTCGCTCTGATCACATTTTGAATATGAGTAATGCTGATGCTAGCACCCACTCCACTCTTGGGGTGGTTGAAAATCTCCAATTTGACTTCAGTGCTGGAGAAGTTTGTCTCCAGATACAGATTGTGCCTTGGACCAACTTTGACCTTCTCCTTGGATGCCCTTTTCATTGTCTACTTAGCACTTCTACTGAAGATTCCCCCAATGGTGCACAGACTATTTATCTCTGTGACCTGAACACTGGAAAGAGTATCACTTGTCCACCTGACCATGGACATTGGGATGTATGCACTGCTGTCAGGGGCATTCTTGTTCCAACCATCAGACCATTGTTGAGATGGGTTTTTAGGTTTTGATGAGCCACCATCAGGTCAGGGAGATTCCAAGCCGCCATTACCTCTTTCATCTTGTTCCCACATCTCCAATACTTTACAAGGGTGATTGGACCTGAATTATTCTTCGTCATTTTCATTTCTATCATTCATGCAGTCCTCTCTCTCTCTCCAGCTCATATCTCTTCCTTTCTTGATTCTTATGTGTTTGACCCTGTCTCTCATTCCTTTGCTTATAAGCCAGTAGCTAAGAAGGTTCAATCAGTCATGGCCCCTCTTGAGGAGGAGTACTGTGTACTGCATCGATTACCTGATGACCCACTCACCAGTCTCATTCCATTACCCACTCATTCCCCAGATTTTGTACCAGGGGATTGTTTCACACAGGAGTGCACTGATGTGCTTGACCTCAACCCGGCCAAGTGGTTGTGGCCCAAAGAACATAAACTTGTCCAATAGCCTGTTCTCAACCACAAAAGGGCTTTTGCTTGTCACCAACTGAGCAGGGCTGATTTGATGAACGATTCTTTCCACTGGTGAAGATACCAACAGTGCCCCATATGCCTTGAGTGCTGTGCAACATCCCAATTCCACCATCCACATAGGACCAGGTGATCCAGATCATCAAGGATTGGATTGCATCAGATATATGAACTGTCTACCAGTCCAGATGGTTCTGCATTCTCAAGCAGGACTCCAAAAACCATGCGACTCATCCATGACCTCCAACCCCTCAATGCTGTCACCATTTAGGATTTGTCAGCTCCACCTTTGTTGAACATTTTGCAGAGTCTTTTGGTGGCTATGCAGTGTTATGGCATGATGGATCTTTTTGCTGGCTATGACCAGTAACTCTTACATATTAAATCACACAACATGACAACCTGTCAAAGTCCGAAAGTTTCCAGAGCAATTCCAATGGAACACCATTAGGAGATGTAGGAGTTTGTGTAGGAGATGGTAGGAGTTAGTGCAGGAGGTAGTAGGAGTTCTGGAATGGAGATATTGAAGTAAGGACATTGGTGCAGGACTTATATGTCATGCCCTTGCCAATCCCCTTGTCCTAGTATTTCGGAGGTCAGAGGTCTTAGGAGATAGGAGATAAGGAGTTCAGATAGTGACTATACAATATTCGCACTGAGGAGTGCTCAGAGTTACATGAGGGATTATATACTAAGGAGTGGTTCAGATTCATAATGGAGAATGTAGGAGATGGGTAAGAAATGACTAAGGAGTGACTAAGGAGGAATGTGGAGATGAATAATTGTAAACAGAGGCTATGGACTTGAACAAGGAACTACTAATAGGGAAGTCCTGAGGCTGTGCACAGAAGTCCAATAGGAGATAAACAAAGTCCGATAGGAGATGAGCGAAGTCCTATAGGAGATCATTGGAGATGATTAGGAGATCATTGGAGATAATTAGGAGATGTCCGGAGATGGACAGGAGATATGCATGGATATGACACAACCTTCAACAGCCCCCTCAGGCCTCATTGGCTGATGACCCTCCCAATGGGGCATACTAATGCTGTTCAGATCTATCAGGCTGATATGGCCTTCATCCTCCAAGAATAAGATCCCCCACCACATGTTAGATTATGGCGAGCGCGTTGCGAGGGAACGGGCATATGAGCTACGACATGATGGGAGCAGCAGCGAGAGTAAACTACGAACATGCGCGTACAGTAAGGTTACTATGATTACGTAAGTAGGTCGTGGTACATCGAGCTCGACAATATTCCAACACCACACAATGCCATTTGTCGATGACCTTCCAGTCAAATCAGTAACCACCTGTTGAGAATATGATATAATCATATTCTGGAATGGTCTGTTCTTACTTAATACATCCAGACCGATTCCATTGCTATTCATATTCTTTCTAGAACTTTCTATATGATGTCATTGTCTAGAACATGACATTATCAGTCCAGATGATTCTATATGACTCATGCTGACTGATTATACTTACTCATATTTGAAATAAGAGCTTATCGCTATTGGCTGTTGTTCACAACCCTTTACCCTATTTCAAATATTCCTTTTATACTTACTGCGGACTATATAGATACAAACAACATCCTGTAGTATATAAGACCAGGACTTCGTCCTGTCTCAATAATGAGTTCCCACTTCGTTCTCTCTTCTATAACCCACCCAACCAACCCTCTAAGTCTTACCAAGACTCTAAAGAGATCTTTGTTCTCATATAACCAAGTAAGTAGCAGTCTCTTGCTACTATTCATAATCCCCTTCGTTCCTGCACTGTAGAGATCTCCTATTTGGAATCTCTATACCACCCAATACCAAAATGATGACAGGTCATATGAAATGATTCCAGAGAACCTGGGTATGTGTACATTTATTTGGAAACACCTCACTGTTGTCCACAGGATCCTTCAGTGCCTCCAAAACATCGATGCTACTGTTTCTGCCAAGAAATTTGTACTGGCCACCCCTGAAGCAACCATTGTTGGGCACAAGTGCAGGGTCTACAAAGGTTGTGTTGCTCATGAGGCCAAGGTGCAGAAGATTCATGACGGGCCCCAGTGTGAGAACTTGACTCAAGTCTGTGGGTTCCTCAGGATCTGTGGAGTTGTTCATATTTTTATTCATAATTCTACTTCCATCTGCAGAAAGGCATCACTTTCGAATGGAGTCATGACCAACACAACGTGATGAATCATCTGAAGGACGAGATTATTAAGTCTCCTGCACTTCACCGATTGGATTATACATTGGGCTGAGAGGTTGTCCTTGTAGTTAGTGTTTTAAAATCCAGTTGCAAACTGGTTGCGATAGGACTGCAGTTGCAGGTTGCCTTGTTTTGAAAATTGGCAACTGCAGTTGCCAACCAGTTACAACCAGTCTTTTGGGCAAACAGCTGTGTAGTACATGAACAGACCTAGTTCCCATAATTTGTGTGGAATTTTAGATATTTATTTGCATTTTATAGAGACTGATCTATGAATTTATGACATACAAGACGCAAATGGCCATATCTCGGCCATTTCCGGACGGATTTACTTAATTCTTGATTATTCTGGAAGCCACGAGCCTCGGCTAAATTCTGTACAGCCATCACTTAGCACAAAAACCGGTTGCAGACCAGCTATAGACCGATCTTTCAAAAGACCGGTTGCAACCAGTCTTTACAAGTCCAGTTGCCAGTTGCCTTAATTAGGAAATTACCAAAACCGGTTGCAGTCCGGTTGCCTGCCAAATAGGGTAAAAAGCTGGACCAGACTGGACTTTAAAACACTACTTGTGGTGGATACATTGGTCATCACAGTCAGTTTTATTTTGTTGCAGGAAGGTGAGGATGGCAAATGCTATCTGAACCAGTTTGGCTCGATTAGCCTTACTCCCATTGAGAGCCAATACTCTCAGGCGAAGCTAGAGCTCTATGGACTCTTTTGGACATTACATGCCATTTGAACATTTATTTTCAGTGTTTTCAATCTCATTGTCAAAATGGACACTAAGTTTGTCAAGGGGATGATTAACAACCCCAATCTTCAGCCCAATGCAACCATCAATCAGTGGATCGCAGGTATTCTTTTATTTCATTTTGAATTGTGTCATGTTCCTGCAGAGTGTCATGCTGGCCCTGATGGTTTGTCACATCGGCCTCCCTTGGTGCATGATCCCCTGGAGACCAATGACATTGAGGGCTGGTTAGACAACTTGTATTCCTTCCTTGTTGTTTTATTGAATGATCACCTCTTACCATACCCAGCACAGTGTCTCCCTGTCCTTTGTACTCTTCTCCTCTCTCCACCCTCAGGTCATTGGACTTCCTCTTTGCTTACTCCCTTTTGCTGTCCACCTCACCAGAACCATCAGATAGCTCACCTGATGCCCCCATGATGCCCTGGTTGGCTAAGGCCTTGGCCCAGGAGGCTGCATTGCACTGATTTGTTCCTTTCTAGGCACCTGCTTGCATTCTCCTAATCTTACTGATACTGAATTTCCATCTTTTCTGAATTCCACCACAAAGTTCTTCCTGTTTCATGGCTCTTGATGGTGTTGTGAACCACATGGTCACCATCAGCTTTCATGCCTAAGGCATGGTGGTATGGACTTATTAAGGAGGCTCATGATGACCTCAGGCACAAAGGTATCTTCACTGTCCACACTCACCTCCTCTTGTGCTTCTGGTGGCCAATGTTGGTCAATGATGTCAAGTGGTTTATAAAGAATTGTCATGAGTGCCAGATCTGTCAAACTAACCGTTTCCATATTCCCCCTTCCATCCCCATCATCAGCAGCTTGTTCTGCAAGGCACACATAGACACAATGTTGATGCCCTGAATGGGCAGGTATTGGTATATTGTTCAGGCCTGATGTGCACTGACCTCCTACCCAGAATGGCGCATGCTCTGATCTGAAAATGCAGCCAGGCTTGCATCTTTCATTTTCGAAGATATCTTTTGTCGCTGGGGTGCCCTCTCCGAAATTGTTACTGACAATGGTCCTGCATTTGTCCTTGCACTAGATGTCTTGGCCGATTGATACAAGATCTGTCACATCCACATCTCCCCATACAATTCTCAGGTGAACAGTTTGGTTGAGCAGTGTCATTTCAATGTCTGGGAGGCCATCATTAAAAGTTCCCCTGGGGAGGAGACTTGCTGGCATACTGCTGCTCACTCCATGTTTTGGGCCGAGTGGGTCACCATCATTCAATTGACCAGTTTGTCCCCATTTTTCATGGTTCATGGCATGGAGCCATTATTCCCTTTTGATATTGCCAATGCTACCTTCCTCGTTCCACCTCCAGATGACCCTCTCTCCTCTACCAGCTTAATTGCCTGGAGGGCCCAACAGCTGCAGAAGCATCAGAACAATCTCAAGTCTATTCAGGAGTGCATCCTTAAGGCTCATTTTGAATCCATCAAACACTTTGAGGCCACTTTCAAGAACTGAATCAAAGACTTCAACTTTCATTCTGGAGATCTTGTTTTGGTTAGGAACACCCATGTCAAGAAGGAACTCAACTGAAAGACGAAGTCAAGGTACATTGGTCTGATGGTCGTCCTTTGCCAGATGATCAGTGGTTTGTATTTGTTGGCTGAGTTGGACGGAGTGGTATCCAAACTGCAGTTTGCAGCATTTCATCTCATTCGTTACTTCCCTCAAATGCATACTGAGATCCCAGTCACTGAACTTACTTGTCAGCCCATTCATTTGGTCAATGATCAACTTACCTTGCTTGATGGGGATCACCACCATCATCTTACCCCCTTGTTTCGACTTGCTTGCATGAGTACCGGCCAGCCAGCTACACGAAATGTGCAGCCAGTTGCACCTCTCACATGCTGCTCCCTTCTCAGACATAGTACACACCTCCCACTTCTTCAAGGTCCTGCATGCAGTGCATGGTTCCCTCTTGGGCACTGATTGCATCTTCTTCACCATGGGCTGTCATCTTCATCATCCTCTTCCGTCTGCTCTCTGCCCCTCTATACAACCATCAGCATGCACATGACATGAAACCTCTTCACTCACCTTTCATGACGACATCACTGATGCCCCTGATGAGACCACCCGTTTCTGGTAGTAGGCACTACCAACACAACTTCCTCTTCCTCAACAATGTCCATCAACAGCCCCTGCATACCTGGCACAACCAGATCTGGTTGAGGTGTCGGAGGCTGGGCCCAGATTGCAGTCCACACATCACATTGTGCTTCTGCATCAGCCAGAGTCTTGATATTGTCCAGGTTGATGATGACTTTGAGTTGTTCCACGTTGACCCATGCATCCACATTGGCAAACATTTGCTTAGCCAAAGTCAGATCTGCCCGCTCATAAGTCTACTAACAACTCACCTGTTTCACACCAAACTAGAGCACCCAGAACTCCTGCTCCTCCCACAACTCCTCCTTGTCATCGGGTTGGGCTTTTGCTTCTGCCACAAGTGACTTGAGCACAACCTTGAATTCTTTTCAGAGAGCTTCACAACCCCACATCTTCTAGCATGTGGTAGCATTCTAGACAAGCTTTGAAAGACGACATAGTAGGGAATGGTGGGGGAAAGAAAGAAGCAGTAATGGGTGGACCATGAGCTGATCAATTTTCAACACACATCTTTTTTGAACTCCACATTGTTCTCAGCTGTTGTGTGTCACACCTCACTGACTGAGGACAGTCAGTAGTAAAGTCCCCTGCAGATGTAGAGTGCATGGCATCTCTACATGTATATTGGTTCATTTTACATATTTTTTCTTATGTCTTGCACTTTCCCTTTCAGCCCCAATGAACTCAAGTCATGCCTGATTGATCTTACCTATTGGCCCAACCTTGGGATGCTTCAACGTACATCAGGTGCGTCTTCCCTAGAACCTTGTCATCTTTCTTGATCTTTTATTTTGATTATTCTTGCTATTTCTTCATTTTTGTTTTGATTCTTGGACTGGCCCAGTTGTTTCAGGAGCAGGTTCTATTTTTAGATGCATTTAGGATTTGATGTTGTGCCTTTGTACAGCATTCTAGATTTGGTTTTCATTCATTTCATCTTGTGTTAAGGTTTGATCCAACAGTCTTGGGAATGCCTGGACTATAAAAAGTTTGTACATACATGAAAAGAACAGCTCTCTTTTGCTCATAATGACTGAATCACTGTAGACCAACTGCCTTCAACAACTGACACTGTTTCTCTTACTGTCTTTCTTATTCTTACTTCTCACCAACTGCTTCTGTCTTGATCAGGCCACATTGGGCCACATTGGGCCACATTGGGCCATAGTTCCTCACCACTGGACATGACTGGGCTGTTGAGTAGCATACAAAAACTTTGTCTCTGACCCTCCAGTTTCTACAGAGTCCCTTTAGAGTCAAGTAGACTCATCCCCATCCCATTAGTAAAGATGGCATATTGAAGAAAGATGGAGCTCATGTTCATGACCTTCTGGGAGACAGACTACTGCATGCTCAGTTTCAAGGTCAATACTTGATAACATGCCCCTTTGATTGCCATAGAGGATCTGAAATTGTAATATGGTCCCCAGGCTTCCAAAACAGGTGATGGAATTTGCTTTGGGATATCTGCATGAATGGTTGGTCCACCAAAGAAGCAACATGGAGAGCAATCTGGTGGGGAGATGGAGTGGGGACACATTGAAATTGGTTAGGTTTAAGCCTCAGCAGCCATAGGCCAGGGACAAGTATATTTTTCACATCTTGATATGTAGGCTGACCATAATAAGACTGACAAGGCTCACTCTGATGTATGTCAGGGGAAAAGAGATGGTGACCATTATAATCTTGACCCAATAGTTCATCATCCTTGGGATGGATTTTGGATTGCAAGCAGTGGGGGGCAACCAGAACATGGAGCTCTTCAGTAGACTCATCAAAAGACATTCTGTAGCCAATGTCACCCTTGTATGGTCCATGTTGCAATATAGAATACCAGCCAGGGGTGGGTGGAATTGATCCTTGGACATAGCTTGGACCACAAAAGCCAATCTGAGTCAAGTGGAATCTGACTTCAACTCTGTATGCAGGAACAATGGGAATTTGGCACTGTCTTCAGGAATTGATTCAGATGATGGGCATAGACAGTTACATGCCTGGAAAGAAGCTTGTTTACAACAGCTTGTATTGATACATTCTTCCATGCAAGAATGATATAATCCACAGAAGATCCTGACATGAAAGTTAATATATATTTAGCAGTATTCAACAAGCACCTACAGGGAACAATGTTTACCACCCATTGGGACTTTCTGCATTGGGAGTAGATGGATTGAGAGCCAGCTGGGGACCAGTGGGTAATGAGTCCACTGATCTTCTTTGGCTATCACTCTGTAATTGGAGAGGCAAGAAATGTGTTCAGCTAGCAGAACTGACAAAAGAAGAATTTGCACTCTTCCAGATTGCTGATGAAGGTGAGTTTTGACAAGAAATCCTCCTAGTACTGTATCTTGTGATTGAAGTTCTGAAATGCAATTAATTTGAGGAGACTGGGATAGTTTATTGTCCCAAACATCTACTCATGAATTGCTTCCCAGATTCCAGGCATATCTAAGACCTTGTTCACATTTTCGAGCTCTTCACTTTCCTTGTCTACATGGGAATCAAGGCCATAGAACTCATCATGTCAATGATTAAACTCCTTGCTGTCAAAATCATCAAGTGAGGAGGGTAAGAACCTTTGTGCAATGTTGTCAACCACATTGCAATATGTAGATGGTCTGGTGGCAATCTGAGATGAATGGTGACTTTGGTGTAATGGTATTCTGCTGGGTCTCCCTCCCTCATCAACTGCATCTGAAATGACAAAATCTTGAATGGAAACTGAGTTCTGAGATTAAGTGGATAAAAGAAATAGAATACCTAAGTCCTCCTTGTCTTCAAAAGATGGGTCCTCATCATCCACTTGCACTTGTAAGTCAATGAAATGGCTGACCAAGGTGGAGATTTGTGTTTTTTCAACCAGGAATGGTAAGAACAATCAGCCTTGCATTTCCTCTCTCTGTTTTTCTGTACAGAGGATTCATGTACAGAAGATCCAGAATGTGAGAATGAGATGCCATGAGATGCCATCGCTGCTCCTATGGCTGTGATGGTGAGGGGACCATGCTTAGCATCCTCGATGTCTTCTCTCAGATCTGAGAATGTGAAAATATGATCGAAGAGATCCTTCCACTCCAAAGAAATATACTTGTCACTGAATGATGTAGTGAGGGACTTGACAAGGTGGGGGTATAAAATCTTGTCTTCAGACCATTGCAAGACAAGTGACCATGCTTCTGAGTCATGCAACAGGCTGGCTTCTGTGGATGCCGTGTCAGTATGTCATAGTCAAATGAGTTGCCACATACCAGTACATTGGCACAGTGTGGAGGGCATCCTGTTTGAAGTTTCCAGAATGACAGAATGAGCCACCAGATGCCATGTAAGCAAAGCCTTACCTTATGCTCGATAGGGAATATTGGAGACAGAAAGTAGGAAAGGAAAACACAAAACAACCAAGCATGAGTATTTGTAGTGTTTGCTGATTGTGAGTGATACATATTTCCTGATTTGGGACAATGGAAAATCCCTATAATCCCCCATAGTTTGCTAAGTGGATGAGGTGGACTATGTGTAAATGTGTAATTGAGGGATGCTTTGGACAATGGTAACAAGTTGTATACTATGTGGTGCATACAGGAATGATAAGCAGAAACAGAGGGTGAAAGGCAAGTATACTAACTACCATGCAAAAGAATGACCAGCAGTAAATCACAACAACAGATGATTGATAGCAGAAGCCTCGGAAGCATTTTTGTCAGTTGCCCCCAAGACTACAGTCCTAGAATGAGTAAAACTGACAAACAGGGGAAAAAGAGGGGTGAAGGGTAGATGCACACCTTGGAAGTGTTCTCTAAGAACTTGGACTTCCTACTTCATGGAACAACATTTAAAGTCCATTTTTGGTTGAGGCTTTCAATCTCTTCTGAAGGTCAGTGAAATAGATATATGATCATACTGTAATATGCATGGTACAGATCCCATAAAATCATGCAGGTAGTTAAGTATGACATCATTAAAAGTGGTCATCAACCTTATTCAACAACAGCACATTGTGCTCATACCACTGAAGTCCCTCTCTGAGTCACCCACAGTTGAATGTACTAATGCTAATACACTTATATACACTTATACACTTATAGTTACATTACATACTTGAATATATGGTAAAGCATAGATGGTGGAAAGGAAAGAAGGAATTGTGAGAACTTTGAGTTCTTAAATAGTGTTGCACAACCACTGGCATATGACATCCCAAAAAGGACATCACCTGTTACAAATCACCAGACACTATTTATTATGAAAAGTTCCCACAGTCTCTTCTTTTTCCTGTTTATCACATATATGTAGAAGTCAAATGTAAAGTTATCATAGATATGTATGAACTTGGATCCAAAATCATCCAAGAACTCTTACATCTCCCTCTGCTGTGCAACCACAGGAGAGGCATACTAGTGTGTGTATAAGACATGAGCTGTTGCCATGCCACACAATTCAGTATTCAAGTACATGAATTTACTACTCAATGGTCCCATGATGATGATTTTAGCTCTGTTTCCTGATTCTCCTGCCAGGGTAACACAGATATAGCTTGGTGCTATATGCTGGTCATCAGTGTCTTGCAATGACTTCCAGTAATGCAAATGACCCTTATCCCAGCCTCTGGGAACAGTTCATGACTATTCCCTACCAAACTGTCATCATCAATACTGTGACATCTCTGCAAGACTATACTGAATTCACTCCCTTATCACCACCCTCAAGCCCTTCCCCACAACCTCAGTCACTCCTGCTCCCCTCTCCTTCTGCCCATTCTCTAGAACTGGTTGGAATCCAACTTTCCAACATCTTTCCCATTGCTGGCATACCAGTTCAAACAGTATCCCTGCCATACTCTGCAAGTCTACCACCATTGCCAACTCCATCTTTGATCAATGCTCTCAATACAATCAACTCACTTCAAACTCTCACTGCCGCTGCCCCAAATAATCCATTTGATGATACACAGATGGGGGGTGGGTCAGCAACATGATTGCATTACTGCTGTTAGGTAATACTTGATCATGATCATGATCTACTGCCATCTAACCTTCTCCAAGATGCCCCTCCTTCTGAACATATCTCCCACATTGACCTTCCATGGACAAAAGTATTCCTTCACTGCTGGCACCATGTATTCCACACTACCCACACCCACCACCCACCCCTCTGCCTCATACAAATCACCAATCATGCAGTATGTGGTGCATACTTGTGCTGGGATTCAGTCTTTTCCAAGCCATTGCCCAAAGCAACCATCATTGTCGACAACTGTGCACTGAAGGCAATGTGCCAATACAAAGCTGCAGGGCAAGACAAGAAGGAAGTGTTAGCTTTTGAAAGATCCTTCAAATCATTGCCAATTCACTCTCGAACTCACCTAACTCTTTTTAGATTCATATGGCCCATCAATCAAGTATGAATCACCTCCTCTTTTGCACTTGGGGTGCAATGGTGTCCACAAACATACTATCTTTCATCCCCTTCCCCACTCCAACTTCATGGATGGATCATGTGACTGAAACATTTCATACCACCTACACAGCTTGTGAAACAGTCTACTACTCAATTGGGGGCCAAAATATGGATCAAAATCTGGCACCATTTCTATGATGTTGGGGTCCACTTGACTGGTTTGCAAATGTACAAGATTTTCTGGCCTGTCTATTGTCTCCACATGAATATTTACCCTACACACTAGGTGTTCGGTGTAGAGCTTCATGTAGCTCTAGGTTTACATTTAGTGTTTTTTATGTTTTTCAGTGACTTCCCATTCACTCCCTTCTTAGTCTGACTCATTTTACAAATAGTCTGACCCATTTTACAAATACTCTGACCCATTTTCAAGTAGTCTGACCAGTCTGACCTCAATAGTCTGACTGGACTAAGTCCAGACTTCTGATTTTCTATTCTGGACTTACCCCTATTTGTTCCTTAGTTGTTCCTTATTTGTATTTTATCATTATTACAAAGTCTTGGGCATTCCCAGACTATAAAATATTGTTTTCTAGTATTTTGAATACATCTTTCGTACTTTTGATCTCTAAGTACCTCTGACGGACCTTCAAAGCCTTCCTACAACCTTTCCCCTCTGAGTTCACCATGGAACTCATTCTCCTTGACCTTCCTAAACATTCTGACCAGACTTCTACAGGACTTCCTCAGGACTTCTCCTAACCATCTCAGGACTTCATAGACTTCATTCTTTATCTTCTCTTACCTTCTTCTGACCTTCTAGACCCATACAACCTCTTTGAGGATGAGCAGACTCACACCCCTACTTTAGGTCTTGACACCCTCCAGTGAAGATCTTCATTTTATATCGGCATGCCAGAAGAGATTTGATTCTGGATGAAAAATGTCAATTCATGAGGTCCAGTCACTGAGTTGGACAACAACTTGGTCCTGGCATTGCTTGTGAAATCATTAGCCTCAGTGAGTCATCTGTTTAAGCTCTTTGATGGTGTCAGTGACATGGTTTACAGTTGTCAGTCTCAATTGTCTATGACATCCTGCAGCATCCATGTGCACTGCTCAGGTTTAATACTTAGACTGACAATGGCAATGGTAGTTTCTGTTTTTTTTTTGTTCAAACAGGTTGGGTATGTTACTACTAGTTAGTGCATCCCTACTCAGCAGCTCAATGCAGTTACAATCATGTAGATACTGTTTCAATTTTTACCTCTCACTTCAAAGTTCATCTCTCATGTGTCATTTTTCTGCTTGGGCAGATTAACTAATTGGAGAAAGGATGAATATGTTAATGCTGACCTGAGGTTAATGTATATAATACAGTAGTTGTTGTTCACAGGTTGCTGCAGGCACATAGCACATATTTTAGACTACTAACATGCCATCGCACAGCAAGGAGTTGGTCTGGATTGCTTCAAGCTGATTAGGCCTACTATACAATCTCATTGGTCACACACAGCCATTGCAGAGTATAGCATGGGTAAAAAACAAAAAAGCAGGGACAAGAATGGCATTAAATAGCAACAGAGCAAATTTCCCCTTCCCATCCTATCTGTCACTGTCATCACCTCAAGAGTCTCAGCCAGCTTCATCATGTTTTTAAAGGTGCAGACTCTACAGCAGGCACTTGCAGTGCCTATGGAACCTGGATTTCAAGACAGTCAAACAAACCAACACTGTACTTCCAGTTGTACCATCCAGGCAAGTAGGTCTCCTGTAGCAGACCTGGTATGAATCCAGTCTTCCTTCTGTGATTAGACATAACTTTGAATATTAGATTTCAGAATATGTTGAAACAGTCCAAAAACTAGATGGTAGTGTCATGGACAAGTCATTCATTGAAAAGCATCAATTTCTGCATCTTATAAGTGCAATTTGAGTAAATTTTTATTTTATTTTATTTTTAATCCATTATAGTCCAATTGGTAAAAGAAAAGAAGGGGTCAGATAACAGAACTAGCAGCAGACCATGACTAATCCTCCCTGACGCATGAGGAGTGCACCACTCCCAATCTTATGAAAGGGCAGCCCAGAGAGAGAGGGCTCAGTGGTCATTGGGCTCCAGGATAAAACAGTAGTTAGAGCAGCGGGAACGAGGATCATCTGCATGAAGTGAGAGTTGAATAATACAACCTTGGAGGTCAACTAGGATCCAGTCAGCATTGGGATCACCCCGCTGGAGGGCTATGGTGTACACAGCAATGCTGTGTCCAGTCCAGAAACCATCACTGGTGTAGACTGGAGTATGATGGGGGAGTGTGTGCAGGTTGCATGGGCAATTGTCTTGGGCAAAGAGCTGGAGGTAGTGGTCCAGATCTCCCAAGTAGGCAACCCAGGTCAAACCCCTAGATGCACCGTCCAGGTGGTCAGGTGCATCAGGGGGTGACCTTCTGGTATTAGCAGGGGCAGATGCCTGGGGAGATGGTGGAGGTGGGGCCTCAGCAGCCAACCCAGGCAGAGGGAGGGCGTGAGGCTCAGGGGGATCATCGTCAGCCCAAGAAAATGAGGTCTCTGGGGGGTGTGGATGCAATGAGGTGGCTTCCTCCTCAGGAACAGTGGGTACTGTAGTTCATCTACTGTCTCAGGAGGGGTTCCACTGTGAGCAAGACGAGCAGAACAGCGATGGCAATTACCTCAGGATGGGCATGAGGCAGTAGGAGGGGGAGTGACAGGGATGGCTGGTTGGGCCGGAGGAGTGCCAGGGATGGCTGGTTGGGCAGGAGGAGTGCCAGGGGGGGAGTAGATGCCTTACCAGGGGGTTCTGCTGATGGGTGGCATTTCATCAGGAGGTGGAGTTCCGCTACCTCTGCATGAAGCGTGGTGATCTCAGATTGCAGGGAAGCAATCAGTGAAACGTCCATGGAGTTAGCAGGGGGAGACAGTAGACCCGTGGACTTAGACCGGGGGGCTTTGTTAGTGGGGGGATCAGTGGGAGGAGTTGTTTGAGGGGGGGGAGTGGGTGAAGAACGACTCTGGGCCCTATGCAGCTGAGACCTGAAGTGGAGGAGCATGTTGCTCTGGTAGATGTGGAGGACCACAGGTAGGACTTGGCCTTCAGGTGTCAGAGATTGGGGGTTAAGGTGGGCTTTAAATGAGTGGAACAGATCAACAGCCCATTGCACTGCCCATGGAGAACCAGCAGGGCAGGCAGTGGGGACAGTAGGCACTGAGAAGGTTTTCCCTTTGCGAGGACCAGCCCAGGTCGTCCAAGTCCAGTGGAATGGATGAGCTGTGAAGTGGGAGAGAACATACTTTGGTAGGGGGGGAGGGCAGTACTGCAGGTGCAAAGCGCCTGTAGGAAAGGAGTGATAGGTCCTCCCGATGTCAGAGAGACAGATGGGGCATCCTGACAGCAAGCAGGAGTGATGAGGGGAGGGTTTTGTGATGGGGGGAGGGGGGAACAGAATTCCCATGGGGAGAAGGTGGTGGTACAGGATCAAGAGGCATCCCTTGAGTAAATTCTTGGTATTGAAATTTTGTCCTTTAAAGATTCACATAGAAGAAGAGCCAGATCATTGACCTTCTGGCTTCAAAGCAAGCCTTGTGTTACAGTTGGTGAAACTGGAAGTTGTATATACATGCTTTGTTTCAAGTTGTGCAATGAAGAAGGTCATAATGCAATCAAGGCATTTTGTCAGGAGCATTATGACATTGGTGATCGCTGTGACATCAAGAGCCAACTGGCCATTGCCTATATGGACCTCACCTTTTGACCCTTCCATTTCCCTGGGTTGGATGTGTGCAACTGCCACTGTGTACCAGTGAGCCATCTTGATATGATTTATAAGATAATCAATGTGTGACAATTTGATTAGAACTAGATTTACACAGATCACACAATGCTGCATGCTTGGCCTCACTTTGATTTCTTGTTTGTTACTCTTATTTTATTCCTAAACTATTATATGGCCTCACCATGTTGTATTTTTTTTTTCCTTGTATGAGCCCTTTCATCATGATGGAGTCAGATCTTGTCTAGGTTATCATTAGCTACCTTCTGACAATTAGCTGTTTGTATGCCACTTTACTGTTAGAAAAATAGTATGGGACCTATAGCAGTGCTCACAGGTGCTAAACTGACATTGAATTTGGTGAAGAATTCTTCCCCCCCCTTGAAAGGTGAACTATAGAGTGCCAAGTCACTGCAATGGGTGTTAGGTTTGATATTGGCATTGGGTGTTGTGGCAAAGAGTGAGTTCCCTTGGTGCTTATGAAAAGTTCACTGCTAATAATGTGATCATGATGTATTAACTCCATCAAGGAGCATCTGAAGGCCCTTGTCCCTTAGTGGCTGAATACACTAAGGTCTGTTGTGTGATCTGTTGACACTTCTTAAAATTTTTGACACTCAGTCTTCCAAACCCCTTTTTTGTTCAATCACTTGCATGTACAATATTGATTGACTCAGATGTACATATGGGACATGTGGACTGTTCTTGTCAGCTCATACATTAATCAGCTTCTAAAGATGGTTTTGGACTTTCAAGCCTATTGGCCAATGAATATTTGTTCTCTGAGCCATAATCTGCTTCTATAAGTGAATTTCTCATGATCACTCTGTCAATCCTCCCTTTGGTGAATTTTCCCACTGACTACCTCTAGAGCATATAAGGAGATGCAAAGATTTGTTTGTGCATTCAATCCTTTCTCCTTATTTTCACTGTTTCATATAGAACTCAATTCCATCTCCATGGCT
The DNA here is from genome assembly GCA_038094135.1 of Spongiforma cf. squarepantsii. Taxonomy (NCBI): domain Eukaryota; kingdom Fungi; phylum Basidiomycota; class Agaricomycetes; order Boletales; family Boletaceae; genus Spongiforma; species Spongiforma cf. squarepantsii. The sequence continues at coordinate 4,689 of JBBPTK010000095.1, read as the reverse complement.
GATCTCTGCCTGAGTGGAAGCCCTGCACCAGAACAACACTAGAGAGCTAGCTCTAATAATGCCTTGGAACTTGGCCCAAGGAAATGCCTGTGAGTTATCACACCCCTCATACTCATCCAGCTTCCATTAATTCCTCTTCAGCACCATGCAAGATCCACTGGTTCATCATGGTAGGCATTTTTGCTGAGAGCGAAGTGCTTGATAGGAGTGGTACAACCACTAACTGATGAAATCTGGGGGCACACTGGAGTCCACAGTGAGCAAATAAGAGCTCCTAAAGTGTGAACTCCGAAGGTCAAGGGGCTGATGCTACACAATGGTAAACAACGAACAGCCACATCAGCCACAATCTTCGAGATAAGTGTAGAGCGAGCACAATGGGCTAGAATGATGGGAAAAGTTGGTGAATAGGTAAGTCGACCATGGGGAGTTAAATGGTGATAAGTAGAAGTAGATCAGAGCAGTAGATCATCAACAAAAGTGAAAGAACAGTGTAAGAGTGTGAAATCACCAAAACCAACAATTTTGGCCAAGCAATACATATGTTCTGTAATGTGCAGATGCTTATATCAAATGGACTTATGCTCATGGGTGAAGGAGCTGATGACCATCCCAAGAACATGTCAGAACAGTGAGTACATGTGAAACTAATTGAATTTTATATGATGAAATACCTTGTAGTGACAAAAGAGAGTATGCCGTTTTCAAAGCACTTTTGAAAATGGTTCCTGGCTTGGAAGGTTGTCTCATGGAGGCTTCTGAAGAAGAGGTTATTCACATGGCTGATCTGGTGAAGCTTGGCATATACTAGCAGAATGTCAACTATTTAAGACAAGGTTTCATATTTTCAGATTCAGAAAGGAGCTAATGGAGCCCAAGCTGATGACATGAAAGGTATGAAGGGTGCAATTATCAACTGGATCACACTAAAAGGTCAGACAGTCAATCCTCACATTCCCCATAATGTGAAGCCTGGGTGGGGCTTCAACCATAAGAGAACTGGCACATTACTCTGCCCTGCTGACCTCAATTGCCAATCTTGAGTATGTGATTCTATGTTGATTGTCTGATCATCTAATCACTCCTGGCCATAGCATTAAGCAAAAGCTTGTCTCTGACCAAATGCAGGTCTTTGGGGACCAATGGCCAATCTTCTTATATGCCAATTATATGGTAGTGGTCAGTCAGAAGTCAATGAACTGTCAAATAATAATGATTTTACAGGCATTCAAGCATGTCTTTACATCTTCTAGCTCAGTGGATCAAGAGCTGAAGGCAACATAATCTGGAAATGTGAGGACTCATGGTATGCAAGTAGTTACCAAAGCTTCTATTGCATATGTCACTACACAGGTAATAGCAATGTCTTGTTACTGGCTAATATCAATTGCAGGTTCAGTTTTCATTGACATCAGTGCAAATCTTTTTGCAAACAGATCTGGTCACCAACCAGAGTGCTTTTACAACAGCATACTGGAAATACTTGATGATCCAGAAGAACATGAAGAAGTTGATGCACTTTTGGCTTGGTGGAATCGGTGAGCACAAGACTGAACTATTTATTTAGCTTTCATTTCTTACATGCTACTGAGCAGCCAAGTATTTATTCCCACTGTATACAGAAACAGAGTGTGTGCCAAGCCAAAACAGTGCACTTGCCAGAATCTGCATGAAGTGTGCACAGAGGTGGTTGATTTTTTAGTGTAATGATGCTCATTTGTTTCATATACATGGTTTAATGAAAAGTATCACTACAATGATGGTGATAGTCTTTGAGTAACACTTATCATGAGTGATGCCAGGCGTAAGGAATATTACTATGAATGAGAAGGCCTATGACATGATGATAATTGACAAAGCAATGAAATTGACATCAATGCCTGGTCCTATATTGATGGTCTTATATGTATGTATGGGCAAAATAGGCATGCAAATATTTCTTATGTGAATGTATCATCTATATCCAAGTTGATATTCATGATCTCATATGTATGTATGTGCAAAGTGAGCATGTAAATATTTCTTCTATGAATATATCACCAATAGCTAGGCTAATGTTAATGGTCTTATATGAATATATAGGCAGACTGACCATGCATATATTTGTTCTATGATAATATCATTCTTATCCAGGCTGATACTGATGGCCTTGTATATATATATGGGGAAAGTGAGCATGCCAATATTTCTTTCCCACACAATCATGTGTAAAATGTCTACCAAACTGTCTAATGATATGTATCTCATGTGATTTATCATTCAGATTTTGATGATGTAGATTACTTCTCAGATCACCTCAGATAAGACTAGATATAATCATCTCATTTGCTCATTGGTTTCCTGATGGGGGCACTGTATGGGGAGGACCACACAGATACAACATACTTGTTGGAGGACATGTCAAGTGAAATCTGTGAAGTGAGAGACAGAAGCACACAACTTTTTATTAGTAGGTAATTTGGTGATGCCAAAGGTGTTATCCAGGTCAGGTTCTGTATCATTATCATCCAAGGAATACACATAGGTAACATTCAAAGGGCCAGGTCCCTGTGTGGGGACAGCAAGGTTGTGGTATGGGATATTGACATGCTTCTGTGTTGGTGGGCAGGTGTAGCATAAGTCTTAGAGGAGAGCTTCACATGATATCAAACTACAGCAGCAAGCAGATTGTCAGAAGGTGCATGGATGGTGAGTGTTGAATCACCAAGATCTGTGTCATAACCAAAACTGACCTTGCATTAGAAAATCTAATCATCATCCAATCCTACAGGAGGGAAGGAGAGCCAGGCTTGCTTCTCCTTCCAAATAAGATCTGGAACCTTCAAGTGGAAAGAGTGATGAAAACAAGTGAGGATGGGAGGGCACACTTGTGTGTGCATGTGTGCTGTAAGGTGATGTTGGTGAATGCATGTGATGGTGTGTGCATGCACTGAAATGAGGATGGGTGGAGGGGTGTGCTGTGAGATGAGGTCAGGCAAGGGTTGCCAACTGACACAGGTAGCTCACATGAGGTAGGAATAGGGGCAGTATACAGCTGTGGGTAAAGATTCAAATGCTGATGGAAAACAGCATTGTGGGATCTGAAGAAACATATCCCCATCAATATATCCTACTACCAAAAGCTCATCCTTGTATTTCAGGTCAGGGTGTTATGTTTTATTTCCTTTCTGCTTTCTTCATGGCTGTACTACTCATTTCCACTCATTGCTCAGTATGCCACTGCCTTGTTGCTTTGTATCATGTACATCATAGCTTCTGTTCTTCGATCAGCTGTACCACAGCCCTGTTACTTCTTATTCTATCAGATACACAGCCTTCCACAATCTGCAGTACCACTGCCTTCGGACTATCCCTTATAGCAACTACACTTACCTATATAAACCCTAGTAGTTGCTCTTGTATTCCCTAACTTCGACCTACTTGGTCTTCCTCTGAATACCACTCACTTCTCTGAACTCCTTACTGGATCTTAGTGCTCAAACCTTTGATCCCCTTGACCTTTGAACTTTTACCAAGTCGCTTGTTTACCTTGACGTGACTCTTCATGAGTTCCTCAGTAATCAAGCTTAACAAAAGGTTGAAGTTTTCATCTCTCTTCCTTGACTAACTAGTCTCCTATGCTAGTTCACCATTGATCACCATCGTCCCTCTGCTTGAGCTCCTTGGAGTGCTTATCAAAATCCTAGACCCTCTGACTCCTCGAATGATGAATGCCCCACTTGTCCCCCCCTCTAGCCTTCGACCCAGACTCCCCTGACCCAGACTCAGATCACGATGTTGCTATCGCAACCAACACTGAGGAAGAAACACATCATCTCTTCCACCAGCTTTCCACCACTTCAATCCCTCAAACCCCTACCCCAGCTTTGTCCACTCCTGCTGCCCAAGCAGGACAAATCTTTGACCTCCCTTCCCAATTCCCATCTCCCATTGACATGTCTTCCAAACCCATTGAACTCCATCTCGGAACCCCTGATGACTTTGATGGCTCCTATGGCAAGTCAATTGAGTGGCTCACCACCATCCAAACTTATCTTTTAATCAATGCAGATGTTTATAACACCAATGCCAAACAGATCAGCTACACTCTCTCCTTCATGAAAAAGGGATTGGCTCTCACCTGGACCACTACCTTTAGGCACAAAGCCATGGAGAAGAAACCGGTTAGCTTTGGAACCATGGACCAATTTATCAATGACTTTAGACTGCCTTCAAACACTATGACACAAAGAACCAAGCCATCATCACCTGGCTCAATTTCACTCGAGTCTCTAAGTCTCTCCCCCTCCTCGAATACACCTCTCAGTTCAGACAAAATGTTGCCATCTCTGGAATCACAGATGAGGCTGTCCTGATCTTCTTCTTTTCCTCCGGAATTCCCCTTCCTCTTTGCCAACAGGTCCATCGCATGGAGACACTCCCCACTAAGATCAAGGACTGGTACAAGAAAACTGCTCTTTTCCAAGCCCAATGGGAATGAGTCGAAGCCATTGGATGTGGTCAAAAGAACCCTTTGATGCTCCTCACTCACCCCTTACTGTAGTATTTGACCTCATTGACTAGATGTTGCCAGTAAGCCACTTGATAGAAGTCATGGCAACTATTTTCAGCTACATTTGAAGAAAGCCCCTTTCTGCTGATAATCAATCTGAGTTTGAAATAATAGTGTCTGAGATTGAAAATATTAGA
>JBBPTK010000094.1:0-30482 GCA_038094135.1 Spongiforma cf. squarepantsii | reverse complement strand
TCTGATGCTTATTCTCCACCGGACCTACCATTGTAAAGGGCTTACAGGTGCTTATTTTTATTATAGAATTTAGTTTTATTGACAAGGCATGATACAGCATTATCAGAAGATCTGCAGTCTCGTGATGAGTATGATGTGTCAGGTTTGAGAGACAACCAACTTATAGCGACTCAAAGCGTCATTGTCATTCCCAAATCATATGCACCGTCGCTGCAACAGAATCAGGTCTGATCCATCCGATCCATGATGTATGGTGCGACAGTGCTACATAGTAATGCACGGTCCAAATGGATGGTCTCTCGACATCCCTTACCTTCAACGACTCACTCGCCTTCCCACACTTTTCTTGCCTTGCTCGTGGGGAGCACACTTCAGACTACCTCTTTCGCCTTTTCCGTATATGCTTGTGCAAGATTGCACGTCCGCAGAACGCCCGGATCAAGCTGGGCCCATGTGCGACATTAGTAAAGGGGAGTATGTGATTATATCCTCAAACTTACTCGTTCGACATCGCCATCAGGAGTTTCAACTCGGAATACTCCTCGGCGGCAAACCGAACCGAACCAGTTACAGTAGGCTGTCGAGGACGAAAATCAAGGATACCATTGACCAACCAATAGACAATACAACAGTGGGGAGGTTCCGCACAGACACATACACGACCTCCTTCTAATGCACACCCTATGAGAACAACCGCAGGACGGGCACCTTTGTCCATTAGCGTGGCTGCTTTGATATACGTATACTGGAGGTACATGTTCCATCTAACCGTGTAAGATCCACATGTCGGCTTCCGACGAATCGCCTACGTTCTCTGGGTCCGTTCCTTTCAAGCTCGACGGTCTCCGTGTTGCCAAGCGAGAACGCACAGTAATGCTCTGCTGAATTGAAATTGCCTCATAGGACAGAGAGCTTGTTTCAAAATGCAGAGGGTAGTTGTCGATTACGTCGTGGTGTAGAAGAATGGATTGTCCCCGCCATCTAGAGAAGGTGTAATCGACTGGGAGAAGTGTGTGCGCTACTAGCTGGAGTAGCGAGATGCTAGTGGAGTGGATGTGGGAGACTTGAAACTCGAAGAGGCGTGTGGTTAGGCAGTGACCGGGGTCCGTCGGGTATTCAAGAAGGAGAGTTGGTCGTCGTCACCTTTCAACATGCGACCATTCGCGGCAATCCTCCTCCTTTTCGCAGTCCTGGTCACCGCCCACGGCGACCACGACGACTCCGAACAGAACGCGAATCTCGCCGACGCCGACTATGCCGTCCGTCACGTACGTCTCGATCTCCAGCCCTCATCTCCTCCGCGCGTGCCGTCTTCTGACATCTTCGTTCCTATACAGATGGCTTCTGAACATCACATGTGCGTACTCTATCTCCTTTTTTCACTTCTTTTCCCTCTCTTGAGGGAATCTTGCGAGTGGTGCTGAAATGTCCGGATTCGCAGCGATGAATTTGACCTCGAGAGCTTCTTCCAGTTGCACGACCTCAACGGGTGAGTCCCGTACACGTGGCCCGTTCCTTGTGCGTGCGCCCATCTACGACCTTCCATCAGAGATGGATTTTGGGACAGTGAAGAGATAGAGGCCATTTACGGCGTGCACCACGTCTATTCGCAAAAGAAATCCAAGGCAGGTTCCTCGCTCGTTCTTCGTCGTCTTCTCTCCCAACTGCTATTTTTCTCAGGACGAGGTCGAACACCAGAAAAAGGCTGATCACGTTGTTGACACCGTTCTTAAACGTCTGGACAAGAATGGTGACGGCAAGGTGACCCCCGATGAGTTCGAGACAGCCGGATTCAAGGGACTACCTTCCTTTGATCATATTGGTGCCGAGGGGCATCACTATGATGTCGAGAGCGGTGCGTTCTCCTTCGTCCATGCGTTGTTCGTGTCCTCATATGTCAACTTTCTTGATCATAGAATTTTTCCTCCATCACGAAGGTGCGCTCCTTTGGTAATTGCACACGGGACTTTTTCCCCCCCGCTGAACCCGTGTACCCGCTTCTCCATCATAGAACTATTCCATTCAACGCCCGAAACACAAACGGACGAGTCATACAACCATCCCGAAGACCTCGAGCATTTCGCGCACCACGAGTCAATCGAACTGCTCGAAGCTGAGCGCGAAGCCAAGTTCCAAGGCATCTCCGTGGAAGAGGCCTTGCGTGCGCACGAAGAGCCTGCTGGAAGACCGCCGTCGGCGCCCCAACCCAAAATCACGCGGGGCGCGCCCAAGCAAGATCCTGCGGACAAATACAAGGACATCTCAAAGGAGAAGGAGAACCAGTCTGAATGGGGGACTGGAGATCAGGGCTATAAGCAGCCCAAGTCGGCAGCAGAAAAGATGAGGTCGGTGTTATTTCTCGTACCGGTTGAGTGGGAGTTGAGTGTATTATCTCTCCCTCGTTTTACAGAAAAAATCTACCCTACAAGGTACGTGGAAGTGTTCTGACTGAACCAGGCACAGATGGACCGCTAACACTTAGGAACGCATGCAGTACAAATTCCGGCGTAGCTGGGGCGACTTTTGATCGTAATAATGCTCATGCTTTGTTATTTCGTTTCCTTGCACTTTTATTGTTGCCACATGTCTATACATACCCTCACTCTGCTAGTCAGCTCTGTCAACGCGGCACGTCCTACAACTTGAACCGAGGATTACATTCCTTTACAAGTCGCACGGAAAGACAAAGGGTAACTAAAAGAGATGATGTATGTAATCGAGTCCAGAATATGAGCCACAAGATCTATTTCTGGTCATCGGCCGTCGAACATGTCCTCCAACAACCCCTGTTCTACAGCTTCCCAATCGACGTTGCCTCCGCTAGCATACACGCTCTCGTACGTCGAGATGCTCACATGAGTAAAAAAGGACCTCAAATCTCGAACCGAATCAATCTGCCGCAGCGCATTCAACATTGGCCGTCGCATCTTGCTCGTCTCTGTGCTCGTGGAGAAGCTGACAGACGCAGGGACAGACGGAAACGCGACTTGTCCGTTCTTGGACCGCGTGCGCTCCTGTCGGAAAGCAAACGTGGTGAGACAGAATGGAGAACGCATGGTGATAGGTACTTACCCGTGCGTCCGGGATAGGAAGACTGCCAACGATCTCGGCAAGTTGATCGAACATGGCTTCAGGGTTCCAGTTGTCGGGACGAAATATGGCGTCAACCGTGTCCGTGACAAACATCCACTGGTGTCTGAGAGGGTGTAGGTGAAACTGTGGTACAAAGGAAAACGACAAATAAGGCATACATCTGAAACTCGGGGGTTTGAAGAGCAAGCAACAAGTCCAGGCACTTGCTTGCAGAGAGAATAAGAGGGAGATCCTCCGACTCGTCGGCAGGCACAGACACGATAATTTGTTCGAAAATCCGATACTGTGGATTCGGTGAGTACGTTTGCCGCAGTATAAACTAGATACTTGCCAGTTCGGTCAAGATGACCGGCCAGAAGCTAGTCAGGTTGTGCGGCGAAAGACGGCAGAGTAGCACACGGATGCATAAGAACACCTCACTATGAACTATGGGCGAGGGAATATTGCGCAACGTGTCGACTAATTTCTCCTGTACGCTGGGTAGTTGTGTCAGGAAATGGTTCTTCTCCCCGACGAATAGGACGAGCGACAGTCGTCGCAAGTTGAGCGATCGAACTAGCATTTCGTTCTCCCGATTGGTGAAGATATTGTTAGATGGTGCAGTAGCGATACGACCTAGAAGTGCTCAGCAGGGTTATGCAACGCATTATGACACCAAAATACCCAGTAGCTCGCCAAACGACATCTTGTCCGAGTCAAACAGGGCCTTTATGATCGGTTTCCATCTGAGCGCAGCCATAGAGTTGGATTGAAACAACCGACTGTCATACAGAATGTCGGAGACTGATGTGCGCCAAACCTTCAGAGCAGGAGGTAGCTTAGTAAGTTCCGCAATAATATCAATGACCATGGTGTCCAGATCCAGCGGGCTTCGTCTATGAGTGAGGTCTCGCCGCCTGAAACAACACAGACAACTTACCGCGACTTTGCCTTCAGAGATGGGTTGATGATATAGTACACAATGTTACTACAGGCACTTGACACTCTGTCATTGTCCATGAGAAATTTCCGCAGGTTAGGAATCAGAACAGTCGCAACAAAATCAATGATCTGTTCAAAACGTAAACATCGACTGTCGGAGCATCACCAAAAATCCACCCACCTGCAACGGCAGTTCGTCATTTCCCCATGTCACTTTGGCATTGTCTTGCAAAGACGCTACACTGGCATCGACTTTCTCGTTCGTGTTTACATCGGCGACTGGGAGACTGTCTTGGCAAATGAAGCAGGCAATAAAGGTTTTTCTCACCTCCACGAGGAGCAGGTGATGATCTGCCATTGATCAAAGATTCTTTCGTCGTACGTCTGATCCAGCTCGAAGGCTCTGTCGTCCGACCGACAAAAGTCACGCATGCGTCGAGGAGTTTCCCAAATGTCTCCTGGAGATCCTTCTTGATGCGCTTGTCATCTATTGCCGTGGTCTGAGTCACCTTATCGCCCAGGATGCAAAGACACCTGCGAATTTTTCGTAAACTAGGCCGCGATTCATCGAGTGTTCTTACCTGAGCGTCAAATAGACTTGTGAACGGAATTCTCGGATGTTGGATGCGACGTCCTTCGCTAATTGCATGAACCTTCCCCAGACCTGAACAGCCAAGGGTCCTTCCAACCGTGATAGGTATTGCTCCAGGAACTTGAACAATACGCCATCCGATCTGCAAGAAAACACCATCAGCCTTTACACGAGCGGATGATTAGCGGCACTGACACATCTGGGTTAATGTATCTCCGACTTTTTTCAGAACTGCCTGATGATCGGATGACTATACTGTCGCATATCATGTGCACGGCAGACTGAGCACTCGCGATAAGAATATCAACCAACTCGAATGCGACACTTTCATCCGAACTGGAATCCGTAGAATGGGGAGAAAGGTCACGGTCCCAACAACTGATTACTCCTTCCAGAACTTCCGACGGGTAGGCGCGGAAGAGGTATTCCAGCACTCTCCGACAGCGCAGTCGCGTCCGATTATAAATCATCGCGAGCGACTCGTCTTCGGATCGCTTCGGACTTGGGCTATTCTGGATGAAATTGATCCAAAACGCGAACAAAACACGAATCCCGTCACTGAGTGAACGGAAGCCGGGAGAACGAGCCTATACAACTAAGGTTAAATCCACTTTCTGAGTGAGATGAACTCACTATAATCTGGTCTTCCGATGACGATGTTGTATCTGTGGTAAATACGTTCGAGACATATCCAAGAATTCCGCTGCTCTCTCCGGTAGTCTTTTCTTGCATTGGTGCATCCTCGTCCTGTGGGACTACTTCAGGATAGTTCGCCAAGCCCAGGATAAGTAACCGCTCCAACGTATTGAGAAGCATGACGAATTCTGCATCGGTAGCGACGCCTGTAACGGGACTGGACAGCTCCGGCCGATTTGATCGAACTGCATCATTTAGAAGTGATCGCAATTGTCGACAAACACAATCAACCAACGGAGGAATCATTCCCTGGAGCGAGGGTTGGAATTGCGGAATAGCCATGAGCACGAAGTCAAGCCAATGTTGTTGTATGGGTCGATTGTATGGCATAGCAATTCCATCGCTCAGCGTTTGCGTTAAAAGAGGATTGACTGTGTACGTCTTTTTTCCAGAGCCGTGGGAACCTTCGGAACTACCTCGCTCTTCGGCATTTGTCTGAGCAATATGAGTTATGGAGGCTGAGATCAACGAGTGGAGGATACGTAGGAGTTTGTTCTGGAGGTCGAGACGTTTCAAGTGCACAAAAAAGAATAATTTTCCGATGATGATGGGTTCCAGTGTCTCGAGAGCCAGGTGATCGACCTCTCCACGAGAGACTATGCATTGCAAGATATCAATTGATGTTGATTGAATCTTAGCATTCAATGGATCCATTGTCGGTGCGTTCTGCTCTTTTGGTTCTGACTGGATGAATCTACACAAAGTTGAGAAGGCGTTGTTTAAAAAGAGTTGCAAGGAACATGGGCGTACCGTGACAATAGTTCAATTAGTACGTCCAAGAAACTAGAATTTGGGTCGTGGAGTGCTGGATGAATGGTCAGTACATGTAAAATCGGAATGCAAGGTGCCATCACCAGCTTCTATTCTCTGCATCAGTGGCTGGTACTGGACGCGCTTGATCGGAATACTTCGAGCGGTTTTTGTGAATCCCTGCCCACCGAACTGGACGATAGAATGTAGAATCTCAAGGAGATGGTGGACATAACGCTGATCGAATTTTTGCTCATAAATGTACCCCCGAATCTCCTTACCTCTAATCTTGACCATGGCAGGCATTCGTCGAATACCGGGATCAAGGAGGTCGTAGAAGAGCGGTTCGAGCACCCTGAAGACCCATTTCATCAAGGTTGCTCACAGAAACCAGTATTTGCATGCCTACCGTATGTAAGACCGTAGGCTGCATCTCATCCAAGTCTCGCTGATTCGGCGCGAGGTAGGACAACCAGACTGAAGTGTTTCCAGCACAATCATCAAGGGGACCTTGAAACGAAAACCAGGCAAATTATCGTCGTCTATATAACCAAATTCAGCATCTCCCTGCACTTGCGCGAGATTAACCCACCCGTTAATCTCCAAAGAACGCCGAACGCTTCAAAAGCGTCGTGAACAATGCGAGGATCCGGTGAACTCAGACTTTGAGCGACAATAGACTCAACGAGGTGGTGATCGGTGGATGATTCCAGTGTCCATACCAGACTGACGGCACGAACATGGAAAATTGCCCAATCATGGTGAAGAAACCTAAAAAGCTACGAATATAGTCAAGAGACACTTCGAAAGCCAGTGACATAATAATACCGACCTTCCGCACCATCCGACTGACCACTTGTTTCTGGTCAGGAACAAACCTCGGGACAACTTTAGACGATCGCTGAAGTGACATGAGAACAGAGATGCAGCTGTCCACAAGATTAAAATCGATATCCTGGAACGAATAAGGACCACATTGAGAAGAAAGCTAAGGCTCTGACCTCGGCATCCAGACTGTCTAGAACATCGCTAACCCATGCGGATGGACTCCATGAGATCTCGAGCGGGGTACCGGAAGCTTTCTCAGCAAACTCGATGAGTCGTCCAAGTAATGACAGGGCACGTGAGTACGATGTTCTCAGGAGTGAACCAACGCCTCGTTGTCGGACCACGACCTGCGCACAAATCTGACTGAACGCAAGCGACTGCTCAACCACAGAAACTAAAGGTATAGTTGAATGGTTATGGGAGACGGAAGTGGGGACATCAAGGCCATAAAAAGCCGAACCAAATGCCAATGAACTGAGCACCAATTCTTGGGACGAATCTGTCAGTTGGGGACGTTGTTGCAAAGCTTCTGGTGCAACGTGTTGTAATAATTCATCTTGGAGCATGAAGCATCCCCGCACCGCAGGTGAGACAACACGCGACGAATCTTCTTGTACATGAACCTAAACCAAGTTAGAGAAGCTCAACCAAGACAGTCTAGGCTCACAAGCATTGATTCCATTAAAGCGGTAAATATAATGGGTAGGTGGATGCTCTTCACTTCTTCGTCTTGCACTGGAAGAGAACGAAGAAGAAATAACGTGAGGTTAATGGCCTAAGGAACACCACGTCGGTTAAGCTGAACAAATGCACAATCAGACGCATACCTCTGGTTGGGGTTCACTACAATTGATTGAGTTTAATATTGCCTTGAGCAGATGTTTCCAAAGTATACTGGGTTCCACGGCCTCCAGCAAAGTGCTTGCAGTCATGGTGATCTATCAAAGTAAGATGTTAAATAAATTCAACAACGCATTGGCAAACCGTACATCTTCTTTTGCCTCTGATTCATTAGTGAAGTGTTGGCGGATCGCTTTGAGGGCATCAAATACCAATGCATCAGTAAGCGGAGAGCCAATTTCCCACTTATCCAAGAGGGAAATGAAGATCTTAAAAGGACGTGACTCGGAGTACTCTCCAGATGGGGTGAACATCTCATTCTAGTGGAAAAAGTCAGAGACGTCCCAAGACAAACGAAAGGCTCACTTTAAGTGTAGAACTCAAAAGATCTAATGCATGCTGTCGAAGGTACGCAGATTGAACTTCACTCTTCTCGTCAGGTCCCAGTAACCATGTATACAACCGCCTATTCAGCGATAGATCGCGCCTCAAGACAACACCAATGGCTGCCTTCATGAGTATCGCGGCATCCTCAGGCTGAGCCCGCTTAATGGCTGCGCTATCGACACGCATCGTCTGTAGTAACATATCCAAGGCACCCCTCCGGACTAAAAGGTTATCATCTTCCAATGCAGCCGCAAAGGCCCGAATCATTAAGCCGATGTCACGCCCGACAATAATAGAGATGTCTAAAATGATTCCAGTAACAGAAGACCTTTAAGCGGACCATTCGCTCACCTTCATCGGCGTGTAGCCTGGGCAGACGCCGCGACAGGAAGTTGATGGCAGTACCTCGAGCAGAAGGCATTGTGATCATGACGAGCCATAAGTTCTGCATGAAGAATACTGGTGATACCGTCCCAGATAACCGGTCCAAAAGGCCCAACACCTATTTACGGTCCAGTCATGCGGTATACGAGTGAGAGAGTTCATACCTTGTCAAAAAATTCACCTGTTTCCTCCTCGAGACCAGGAAGGAGAGCGAGGATGAATGATTTCATCACGGGGCGTAGGTCATGCTGGAGGGGCAGATAATACGTGTCATAAATGTTGAGCAGGATGGGCTTGTCAGGATGTAGGTTAGATGGAGTGCACATGGAGACAGAAACGCTGCCCAACCTTGACTGACGTGGACGCATACTCGAAGAATGGAAATAACCCTGAAGACCACAGTGGAAGGTCACGTTTCAAGCCTTCGGTCTAGCAGCTCATCAGACTATAGAGCTTCCCAGATCTTGGAACACTTACTCCAAGAACGGAAAGGATGTGGACATATACATCAAGGGCTCGTTGATGCACGCCAGTGGGAAGGGCAGGGTTTAAGCACTGTGAGAGGCGTTTGGCTACGATGAGTTTATAGGGGATTTCCTTGAATTGGAGGTAGGATTGGAAGGTCTAAGAAGTTGTCAGCGACGGAGAGAGGAATTATCCGCCTGCGGGCGCGCCTTGAGAAGTTGTTTCAAGAATGCTATACAATCTGCCCACTCGTGCACGTTGTCGAAGGCGTTCAAGCATCTTTCGACCTGCTGAGTGTACTTTTTGTACTTGGGGTCGGAGGAGAACGGCTGCTGTGCAGCTACTGCACGGATGTCATTCGTATGAACGGCTCGGCGGGTAGAGCTGCAGGGAAGGCTCACCCCGTTCACCCGTTTTGGTGGATGGTTGGACGGGCGTGGTTCCACCAGGGTGAGACTTGTGGTCAGCTTCTTTCAAGACCCTCGCAGACATTGTGACCCGAGCGAGACGGATCACGAGATACTTTACGGCGAGAGGAGGACAACCTCCCAGTCACCTCCACCTGCGGTTCTCGTCCAAATTTAGAAGGTGTCACGTGTAGACTATACATACTGCGATCCAAATTTAAACGCGCCCTCCTCGACCCATCCCATTCCCTTCACTCCATTCCACCACTCCTTCGCCGCTAGCATCACCCTGTCCTGCGTTTGCAGCCTTTCTACACTTAACCACGTCTCTCCTGCACACTTCACCATCAACGATCTCGTCTTGGGTGAGTAACAGGCGGTGCCCGGCGACGTCGTCGGAGCCATGGGTTGCAGCTCAGCAGGTGCTGTTTGCAAGCCTGCGATCACCACGTTTCGTCCATCGGGGAGAGCAGCCGAAATAGTAAGACTGCGTTGATGCCCGATCGCACGTTCCAGTCGCGTGATCGCATGTGACGTTTGTGATGCAAAGCGGATGGCGGAGTCGCTGGCGGTTATGAAAGGAGCATGAGGAGTGGTGGAAGTTACTACCTCCTGAGGTCTGCGATGGGCCTGTTGTTACCAGTTTTCATTAACTTATGTCTCAGCGGGAAAAACATGTAGGCAAAGCCTTACTTTTCCCGAACGCATGTCACGTAGGACCTGAACCAGAAGCTTTCCGCCCGATACAGCAAGGGCGTCTTGCGTCTGAACGAAATCAACACCTTCGGGTATGTGCTGTTACAAGTGCTGTGACGTCATCAATGTGCCCGCAGGAGCATCACGCTGCTCACCATTTGTTCAGCAGCCCAGATGCCTCCAGCATCGACTAACTTGCCTGCCTTTCGACTGACCTCGCCCATCTCAATGACACATACACCCGTTTCCTTTTCACCAGCCATCAGAGCGCGCTGAATAGGTGCGGGCCCACGGTATGCAGGAAGCAGACTCGGATGGACATTTAGCCGTTGGGTATCTGGAAAGAGGCGAAGAATTGATGCAGGTAGGATACGACCAAAGGAAGCTGTGACGAGGAGATGTGAGTGATTTTCGAAGCAAGTGCTCTTGGGGTATGGGATGAACGGAGGTGGAGGCTGTTATAGAGATGTTTACTATGTTCGAGCATACAAAGTCGCGAAAACGGCTTACGAGCCACTTTCTGAACGCAGCTTTCTCCTCTGGTATTGTATGCACCGGCACGCCAAGCGTCTCCCCGAGTGTTTTGAGAGGTGCTGTTACGACGGAGGGATGAGGACTGAGACAGAATATAAATTGATGACTTGAAATTCACGTACATATGTCTAGTCGCGAACCTCTGCGGCCAACCTTTACATCGGGATTTGTGAGTACCTGTAGACTATTCCAGACATCTGTAAAGAATCTCAGCAGACCCACAACGAAGATGAATCATGAACCAAAAGTTCGGCTCGGGCCGTCGTACTTAAGAGTGAAGCTCACCTTTCGCGTTATGGACTTCTTTAAATACCGCACACGAGAACAAGTCGCGTCCACAGAAGAGGATCGTGAATGGGTGTCTGAGGGACGGGTGCACGTCTTGAGAGAAACGAGAGTCGTGCTGAGACTGAAAATGTCGCCCTTGGATTTGATTTAGTTTGTTAGTGAACTGCCGCCATACTTTTTGCCTCGGACGCGACACGTTGAAGAAGGAATCTGAGAGTCTGAGCGCCGGGTGGTATAGGACAAACATGTGATAGTGGTATGTACAGTATGTAGGACCAGGCCATTCGATCCTTCGAAAGCGCGTGTCAACAGGAAAAGTAATAACCAAAATACACGAATAAAATCAATAATATACAGATACAAAAAGATATGTTTATGACGCAGCAGAGACGCTAGCACTAGGAGGTTCCGGAGCAACTACCTCCGGCTCATCACCAGCTTCCGATGCAGGACCAGTGATGATATTGCGCATCTTCGTAGGTGCTTTGAGCGTATGCAAGTCTGGAACTGTTGATCCCGAACGAGAGGGCGCGGCCGATATGCCAGCGGAACCACGAGCTCCTTTGGACTTGCTACCCTTGCCAAGTGCAGGTGCAGATATAGATGTAACTGATTTCGGAATGGCGATCTTGTCTGAATCTGCGACCTTAGCGGTGGTAGCGGCTGCAGCGGCTGCGAGAGCATTCGCCAAATCCGACTCCTTGTCACCGACCCACGAGCGAGCGAACCAGCGACCCCCTGCAATACCTCGGATCTCGCGGTTTGCAACTCTCCATTGACGAACTTTAGCGCCACTCCGGTCCAAGGGTTGTACGGGCGCAAATCCTGTTCCAATTTTCGGGGGTGGCTGGACTGGGAAAGGTTTTGAAGGAAGAGGGTAAACTGGTAAAGGCAGGGGTACGCTCTCCCCTGGTTGTTGTTCAGGCCCAGGGACAGGTGGCGGAGGTGGCTCAACCTCTTCAGCTTCAGGAGATATGCCACGTGAAATGGGGAACGGTGAGGAGGGAGCAGTGATCGTGTGCGCTGAGAAGTATTATGAGGGAGGGTAATCCAGATAGTCAGGTACTTTCACTTACTTTCACTCATGGCGGCGTCTTCTGGAGGAGGGTTTGCGAGGGCCTTGGCTGCCCTTTACAGGGGATGAATCATTGAGACATGGTTTCCTGCGAGATGGAAAGACATACTTCGGAGGTAGTTTAATTTTGGGCTTGGATGCTGCGGCAGTTTTGCGAGGTGCCGCCTTCTTTTTAGGTGGCGGTTTTTCAGGAGAAACAGTCGTGCTGACAGTTGGTGCATCCTCGTTGTCTCGAGGTTCTCGAGGTTCTATTAGCAACGACGGTCTGGTCGGACGGCAACGACGTAAAGAAAGATGATGCATGACTCACCATCGGGCTTCTTATCCTCCTTGTCCTGTTTGTCGCTCTTGCGGGGCCGTGATGGCTTCTTCGGTGGTGCTTTGCGCTTAGTTCCCGTTGACACGCTAGCAACCGGGGCAGATACGGACGGGGTAGGTTCGTCGTCATCAATCAACTGGTCCTCTTCGTCTTCCTCGTCAACTTCCTCATCGCTTCGGGGCTGTGGTTGAGTCTGATTCTGTGATGCAGTCTTGCGCGCCGCGGTGGGAACGCTCGGCGACGAGGATTTTCCCTTTCCCTTCTTGTCGCCGACCAACAGCTTGACTTTGAACTTTGAGCCACGCGAGGGTGGTGGTGTAGTATCATCGCGCAAAGTGGAGATTTGGGGAGCGTCCATGTTGACGTCGTCTTCCATGGCGGCTATGGACGTTGTTCGGATGGACTCGCTACAGCTTACGACGAGCACATCAAAATTGACTTTCGTAGTGGACATCGGACAAGGACTCACATCGTCCACAAGTATTACTCTCTCGTTAGCACGACGCTGATGGCTTGGTTCTCTGAGGTTGTACTACTACTACTACTACTTACCCGTATGTTCGTCGGACCAGACGTGCTTAGTCAGCAAGGAAATACCCGGGCACCGACTTGTTCCGTCAACTTGCAACTTCTTCAGAGTCGCGTTCGCGTTCGGCTACAAAACGTACTCAGAAATATCTGCACTGGACAGCCCTCTCGCTGATTCTCGCCCCTCTTTCTTCCTCTTTTCGAGTCTCTCATGTCCTCGACTCTGAACGTGCGTAGTCACCTACCAACCAGTCCCGGGCATCCCTTCTCACCTTGCTTTAGGTCGCCCGTTATACCGCCTTGGCCTCGGGCATCTTCTACGGCATCTACCACCACCGTTCACTGCAAAAAGCTCGCGACCAGGAAAAAGAGCACCACGCAATTCACCACCGCGAACAACTAATAGCACGGGCCAAGGACGCGTGGCGTCAGAAGAAAGAGACCCTAAAGAGTGATGGTGGTGAGTTGTCCATTCCAGTATGATGTCGTCCTCTATTTTGTTTGGGGGTTTTCTGCACATGTTCGTTCCCTGCCTGTCCATCTCTGACGATGTTTGCAGTGATCACAGATCCAGAGAATCCACGGTTCGACTTGGAGAAGCTTTTTGTTAAATGGGAGAAAGAGTATCAATAGAGCTTTCACCTCCGCCCCATCGTCAATGTACCTTGCTAGAGAACATGCATTTATCGAGCAAGGTTGAAACATTGAAAGCCGTTGGCTTGTTTGCTGAGACCGCCACTTCGTAAATATGTACACCGGAGAGGCACCGTCAACAAGACTTTACGGAATATGGCAAAAACGGCACTCCATTCCCAGAACCTGAATTATTACCTTCCTTTTTCCGCGCGCTCTTCTATTTTCTGGCTTGTGCTCATGGATTCCCTCGGGTTGTCACAGTCTACCCTACTCGATCAAGATGGCGCACAAAAATGGAATAGATCGGATGACTCGCAGCGCAAATCTTCCGAAGTCATCGTTATGACTCGTGAGGGCTCCGCGATCATGCCGGACTCGACTCAGCACTGATCTTCATCTGCAGATATCCTTGCGACAGATATCGCCGCAGGTCTCCATCACTTTCCGGCGGGTATCTATGTTGCTGTAGATATCAATGGGGTGGTTACCAAAACCTCGAGTCAGCCTTTATCGGCCAAAGTGGAATGGGATCCAGAAATCTTTGTGCAAGTTGTTGTTTTCCTGACTTTTGCGGCCGATATTGAAATATGAGCTAGGCCGTTGGATCGTTCATTGTGGATATCATTCCAGGTATATGCATCACCCGAGATCGGTCCTCAAACACTCGGGAACGATGAGTTGCTGTGCGAGTGTCAGACTACCCTTGGAGAGTTACTCAACCGAAACGGACAGCTTCAGCGTGGGTAGCATCATCATATCTCCCTTTCTCGGCGTAACGTGGCCATTTCCAGTCCCACGGATTGGCGGTGGTTCATTACCTTGCTCTTCTCTGAGAGTTAGCCTCGATCAGCGGGTTGGCGATATCGATCATAATTCTCAACAGTTGAGTGACTGACTAAAACAAGTTCGATTCAAGTGTGACTCACGCTTAGATGCAAGACTCGTGGTCACTGCGAGATCTGGCATATTCCAGAAGTTGTCATCTCTTTTCAACAATGCAAAAAATTCTCAAAATGGCTCTCTCAAAGCGAAAGCAGGACCTCCCATATTCGCGCTGATCATTGCTATCGACAAGTACAAGAGCGAGAACCACCAAAACCTCGTAGGATGCAATTCTGATGGGGAACGGTTTAAAAAGTTTCTGACTGGCATGCTTGGTGTCCCTTTGTCACAAATCGTGATTCTCAGCGATGAAAGGGCGACACGGGATGCGATACTTCAGCAGTTTAACAACCACTTCATCGATAATGAAGCCATCGAGAAAGGTGACGCCATGGTATTCTTCTATGCAGGTCATGGGACTCGGGAAGTTGCTCCAGCAGGTTGGATAGCGGAGAGTAACCAAATGGAGGCTATTTGTCCACACGACGCGAATACCGTCGGGCTTGACGGAAACGAGATATACCCTATTCACGATCGCACTCTCAGTGGCCTAATACGGAAGCTAGCCTCCAGGAAGGGTGACAACATCGTACGTCGTCCATTCGCGTATTATATACTATCTCCTCAATGGATCTCCTCCAGATTTTTATACTTGACTGTTGTCATTCAGGAGGTGCCACACGCGCCAACGAAATATCATCTTTCCGTGTCAGGTCTACTCAGCCGTCGTCTCAGCCACCACCTCTAGACCTTGATCGAGAGATTTGGGATTCTACTTCAGAAACCTTGATCCGAGGTGCCAGGCCTGCTATGCTCAGTGGTTCCTACAGGGCCTTGGAGTCTCACGTCCTCCTAGCTGCGTGCCGCCCAAATGAGGTCGCCTCGGGGGATATGTCCGGAGGCCTTTTTACCAGTGCTCTCCTGAAGGCCTTGACGAACTGCACGTTCCAAGATACTACCTACACGGGTTTGTTCGAGCGGCTACGCGTAAGACACGATTCGCCGCACCCCCAGCATCCGCAGTGCATGGGTGGGCACAGGGACAGGCTATTGTTCAGTGTCACCACAGTCCGTCATGGGGAGACTACTTTCAAGGTCCTCCAACGCAAGCACGAACTGTACGTATCAGCCGGCAGCATCCATGGAGTCATAGTGGGTACGGAGTTTACCCTGAAATTCGTTGCGGAACCTATCACCCTAAAAGCCGTCGAGGTTGACGCATTCGAATCTCGGCTGGAACACCACCCTCGCTTTAGCTTTACCTCCTCTGGAGTTCCGCAAAGCGCAGTAATGACAAACTGGAACCAACCTACACTTAGGATCCATTCTTCAATCCATCAATCATGTACCCATTTTACCGTCGTTCCTACCAATGAGTCGGCAGATCTTGCTGTCCGCCAAAACGGGTCGGAATGGGAATTCGAGCGCTTTGATCCACTTGCACTGGAATACTCAACCCCCTCTATAACTGTTCATTCTGACGAGGTGAGGCCGATGCTCGAAGCGCCAATCGTGATCGCGAATTTCAATTCCAATCTCTACCGGGCAGATAAGGCGGGCGGAAGTTTCGCAGGAGAAATCAAAGTGCGGCTGAATCGCGTAGGACGCAGTACGGAGGGTGACGTTTGTCCCGTCGGAGATGATCTGTTCGATTCCATTCCTAGTCAGTGGTTTGCAGAAATGGAAGTCAAGCAAGCCATCATTACCGACCTTGATGTCGAATATTGCATCACCATTGAAAATTTCTCCGACGTCGATCTGTTTCCATATCTGTTCTACTTTGACCCTTCGGACTATTCTGTTCAAGTGAGTATGACTGTATACTCGGCTAGGCTCGAATTTGTTTTACTCATGATTCGCGAAGGCCTGGTATTTGCCTCCAGGTCCCAATATGTCCGCACCCCTGCAAAGGAGGAACGACGATGGGACACCATCGGTGTTTGCTTATGGTTACGGGGGATTCGGCACGGAACCTATCGAGTTTTACCTACCCTCAGGCCAGACCACCGACTCGGGGTTCCTCAAAGTGTTCCTGACCAACGCGTATGTCGACATGAACAATGTTGGGCAGCATGCCATCAATAGGATGAGATTGTCTAACCCTAAGATTCTGGCGCCCAAAGGTATCTGGGAATGCAAGACGTTTGTGCTGACTTGTAGGGCAATCTAAGTTGTTTCTGCTGAGAAAGAGGGTCTAGAACCTTGTATACGTTACCTGTATTTGGCAGATTTTCACACGTTGGTTATTCTTCCTCGCGAGCCTGACTCTGTAAAGTCATGTTCTTCATTAAGCCACAATCAGTCCTGCGCAGGAGCGTTTGCCTCATGGGAACTATGAGGTCTGTTACTTTGACCGTTTCTCGCCTCATTGCCGTACTGGAAAAATATACCTAAGATCAAAGTTATCGTTCTCACTGCTCAGTGACGGGAATTTCGTTATCATCAAGTTGATTCTGCCTCACTCAGACCGATAGAAGACCCATAGCTCGCTCCATTCTATCAGGTCGTTGTTTTCAACGATTCATCGACTTCTCCAGGGTCATTGTTAGTCTTGGAAATGTGGGTGTCGCAGGTGGCACAATTCACACGTTCGGACCTGAGGCCTGCAGGCCTGAACATTCAATATTCAATTCCAAGCATGCCGAGCCTTCTGGCTGCCAGCGAGGTTACCACTTTCACATTACTTTTGACAGCAATATTAGGTCCCCGTATACACGATCCTCCTCAAATGGTACGGTATTTACCACCCACCGGGATGGATCTCATCTTTAATGTCAAGGCAAACCAACCCATGACACCGTCACTGAAACCTGTTGTCTAGAATTGCGACCCCCGCAATTTAGAACTGCTGATTGCTCCGCAAAGATATCTGAATAGCCCCTGTGGTTCATATCTTGGCAATGATATAGTAGGTAAACTGCCCGATCTGAACCCAGTTTACGTATTGAATGTCACCAAAGCCAGGAATCTTTTCCACTTCCACTGATACGATCTTTGAACACATTCGACCTGGCGCTTTCATACATGGGAATGCTCACCGCACAAGCCTGAATGCGTGTGAGACATGGCCAGGCCTGGTGGACACTGGCCCTGCCCTTTTAAACCAAGGCCCTCCAATTCGAGACCCACAGCTTTTCAGTGATGGCGGTTGTCCCTACAGCTTTCTCTGGTGAGTTCACAATGGTGTTCTCGGCCCTTATCGATCATGCCTTTTCGTTGCAGTCACGTTCGCCGCGATAGATGGTTTAGCAATAGCACTTTGCCTCTTCCGAATATGGTTCCGGTTACACATACGACGATTCTGGTGGGAGGACGTGTGGGCTGTGGTAGTGTTCTTCTGCGGGACAGCATTCATAATCACCCAGATCCTCTGTTATGAAAATGGCAAGTAAATCCGCTGCTTAGTTTACCTGACAATCTGACTTCGCGATAGTTGACCACGAGAAAATACTTGTCGCCAACTGGATCGTTATAATCACCTTTACAACCACTTTGTGGTATGCAGATTTTGTCTTATCTTGTGGCGTTTCCGGTTTGATGATGATTTCCAATAGGGCGGTTCGGATGAGCCTGCTGTGCTCGATCATCCGGGTTGTCCCTCCTTCATCTGTCGTTCACAAGTCTATGCGGGTCATAGCGGTTGTTTTCTTAGCTTTCTGGACATCTTTAATTATAATTAAAACCGTGTGGTGTGCGGAGAACACACAATTTCGGCTGATATTCGGACAAATAATGCTGTCGTGTTCACCGCGGCCTGTGATAGCCACGATGGAGATAACAAGTGAGTAATCGACCACTAGGTGTCCTCGCACGCTGATATGTTGTACTGTTCACCCAGCTGATTGCATTTCAGATGCAATTCTCGTGGTCCTCTCTCTCAAACTCCTTTGGAGAGTTAAACTTCCTCCGCGACAACGTCGCATGATTCTATCCTTGTTCTCCTCTAGTGCAATCATGTCGGTGTTCTCATTGTTCGATGTGGTTTGTCAATTTGGTTCGTGTGTGAACATCTCATTTGTGGCTTTCGACTTGGAGGTACGCCGATTTTGTTAATCCATTTACAGATGATATATCAAACTCCACAGATGACATCAGCCTTGTTTGTATGTAATGTGCTTGTTGTGGTCACTTACATGTATCGTGTCATCCTGAGTTCACCCGACGGGTCGCTTCCACCCGAGACGGACAGCGTCCCCGAAGATGATGACTTCACCACTCGTGACCCCGCAAGAAGGACCACCGCACGCTTTACAACGGTGGACCTGAGTGGAATAGAAGCCACTGTTACTGCTTCCAACGACTATACGACTCGTATCCTATCATCTTTATAAGTACGTACTTTTGCGACGTAACTTAGGATGCATTGACCTCGCTGACAGGCTCCTCCAAGGCTATATATATTGATGTATTCTATTCTCTTCCGTTCGTGTCATCAAAAGGGGGGATACCCAGACAGCTATCTTATTCCAATCTACAAATCTCATATCTCATTGTATCTCCACACTTCCCATACAGTTTCAATCGTCCTTTCGTTCGCAGAGCCATTGTGGAGAGCAATCATACAGCAAGAATACATTGGCATTTTCATTAGTCTACGATGTACCCAGTTGCTCAGTATGGGCCATATTCCTCAACTCTGCATAGAAATATCATTTGACCTGCCGGGAGATGTTATGCACATAATTAACTACCGGCAATATTGTTGGTTTGCATTTTTCATCCAGCCATGAGAATACTGACTAGCGCTGGTGAATCACGATGTCACCCAATCCACGTTCGAATGCATATTCTTGCTAAATCAGTGTCCGACGGGCCTGAACAGTTCATGGTAGTATATTGCGAATAATAGGAGTCAGATTTACGTCTTGGCGAAAGAGTCAACCTGAAGAACAGCTTGTGACGGCAGGCCTTCAAGTTTGAATTATCGTCGAGTTCTTGATCCGATCACCCTATAGGTGGATCATTTAGCCTACAAAGAGCCATCTGTCAGTAGGCTTGATATGGTCATTTCACACGCACAATATTCGAGTTCTGCAAGCCTGGGCGCTTGACTTCAAGCTCCTGTCAGTAAATTTTAAGCAAGCTCAAACTTTCAAGCTTGTATCAAGGCACATGTACTGGTCAGTTGCTAAGTGTCTCTTGCTTGTTGGCAGTGAGTCGCCTTCAGTTCTGACTTTTTTTCGCCATGCTCGGAGTCAGACTAAGTTTGTTTTTGCACCTCTGATTGAACGATTCCTGTGACAGTATTCACCGTGAGCCCAGGGACCATCTATAACGCACAGGTCATCGTTCTCAAAGATGTGTATCTGACACTTCGGTGTCAGGGCCACCGTCAATCTTGGAAATCTACCTGTAATAAGCAACGTAATTCCCGTACAGTTCGTCCGACATTCAAGCCTTGAACCTCCTAGCTGCACACCGGGCCAGTGCCATCATCAGCGTAGCACTCCCAGGTTATTTTGAAACAATCAATCTGGGCCTAGATGCAACGCTCTTCCACTCGGTATGCTTGCACCCAATTCTACGGTTACCTGAGGCTAATTTACGACATTATCGTTGAAAAATTTTATTGCAAGTCCTGAATGTCGGCCATCACCGTTACAGTTGTCACTAACAACGCCGTTCTGTAAAATGTCTGAATATCGCCACAGTCATTCATACTCGATGATACGGTAAGTAATAAACGGTGTCTGATTCGACGTTTGAACTTACGTATGGAACGACACCGAAGAATCTTGAGCGATCTTGGCGAATTCTACGCATATTTTTATTGGGGCATCGTATTAGATGGGAAATACCCACCTTAACAACCTGAACACGTGTGAGCTGTTGGTATGGTTCGGTAGCCGCTCGTTCTGCTATTTTTGAGCCGAGGTCTCCAGTCAAGGCACTGTGCCAATAGTTTCGGTGATGGTGATTGTTCCCGCACCTTTTCCCAGTGAGTTCTCAATCGCCACGTTAATAGCATTCTTACCCCATCGATCGCATCTTGCATCCCAGTTACATTTGCCGTGATAGACGGTTTGGCGATCGGGTTCTGCATCTTCCGGTTATGGTTCCGGCTGCACATACGACGATTCTGGTGGGAGGACGTATGGGCAATGGTGGTATTCGTCTGCGGGACGACATTTATAATCTCCCAATTGCTTTATTATGAAAATGGCAAGATAATTCGCTTCTCTAGTCCAGCTGGCATGCGCTGACAGCCCACTTTGTCATAGCTAATTACGAGAGAGCACTTGTCGCCAACTGGTTTGTTATCATGACCTTTACAACCACTTTATGGTATGCAGCTCCTGCTTTGTCGTGCCTCGTATTTTGCGATAATTTGCACTAGGGCGGTTCGCATGAGTCTGCTCTACTCCATTATTCGGGTTATCTCGCCCTCATCTGTTGCTCGCAAGTTCGCACGGATTATTGCGGTTCTTTTCTTTTTTGTCTGGGTATCTTTGGTTGTATTGAAAGCCTGGTGGTGTGCGAACAATACACACCATGTACTGGTATTTGGACGGGTACTCCTGTCGTGTCCGATGCGGTATGTAACAGCCTCCTGCGAGGTAATAGGTGTGTGATCAACAGGCAAGTTTCCTCACCATGCTAATATCTTCTACTTTTCTTTACCTAGCCGATTGCCTCTCAGATGTGGTTCTTGTTGCCTTCTCCCTCAGGCTCCTTTGGAGAGTCAAACTTCCGCCACGACAACGTCGGATGATTCTATCCTTATTCTCTTCGAGTGCAATCATGTCGATATGCTCGTTGTTCCATGCAATTTGCCAACTCGGTTCATTTGTCAGCATCTCATTTGTGGCTTTTGACTTGGAGGTATGCCGTTTCCGCTGCTACATTTATTATATGTGCTCAATCGAGTTCTCCAGATGACATCGGCTTTGGTTGTGTGTAATTTGCTCGTCGTGGTCACGTACATGTATCGAGTCATCCTGAGTTCACCCAGAGGACCGCCACCACTCGAGTCAGACAGTTCCTTACAAGATGATGACTTCACAACCACTCGTGATGCTACGAGGACAACCGCACTCCTTACGACGATAGACTTGGATGCTCTGGTTAACACTTCTGACGAAACTCGCAATAACGTTGGGAGTCGCATTTGATTGTCGTTTTACGTTACTTCTGCAAATTTGTAGGGGCTATGCTTCTGGATAATTCAAGACATTGACCTCGTTTGCATGATTCGCCTAGTTGATGCAATCTACTTCGGTGAGGGAGTTATCCCCAAGAGATCCATTTTATGCGGGTCCGTGTACTCGTTGATGCGTTGCTGTGGAGAATCAGGCTAGGGTAATTAGTATATTGGCGTTATTTTCCATACCAATCTGCTGAGTCTTTATAGGCATCGAGCCAAACCTGAGAGAGTAACTGTGAGACTGGCAATCTCACACTGCGCTTTCAACATCTCATCGTGTTACAAGCGCTCAGTCCATACCGCCTTCGCTCACTACTTGGTTACTAACTTCGATTTTTCTGATACTCGCCTCTTGAAAAGAAAGTGGCTGCAATGCTAGTCAGTACCCTGACTACTAAACTGTCGGCGCTTCACTTGGCACACCCTAACTCGCTCTCTGCCCATCTCTAGCGGATCGCATAGGCCCCTGTCCAAGAGGATGTTAAGCGATTACGAGCATGACAAGTAAATATTATCAATCGGATAAACACGACACAATTGATGCGAATAATTTTTTTGGAAGAGTGATACTAGTACGGGTCAATGGCACACGGGACTCGGAAGAACTTGTCCTCTTCAGGAAAGTGGAATACGCATGGTGCGTTGAGTTGGATAAGTTGGACCATATTGACTCATTCGTCATGAAGGTGGTGCAGTCCGAAGCTCGAATGTTTCCAAGTCATAGTTGAGCATGCAAGCGTTCCACATGCCATCTCACAGTAGTAACTACCTGCCATTTGTCCTGTTGTTTCAAACTTATTATCGCATGTGGCAGTTATACTCTGAAGTGTGCCCAGGCAACAAGCCACAATCAGTAGTGCTAAGGAACGTGTTCTTCATAGGTGTGACTCCAGGTACTACTGCCATTGGTCGGTTGCCCTACTAGCCGTCTCTCACACGGGGGGAAATGCATGAGTCAGAATCAAGCAGCTCACTCACGAACTTGGCAGCACAGTGGCTGAATGAGTCCGAATCTTCAGTCTTGGGCCCGAGGAACCTCACTTTATGCAACCAGGCCCTGTGGGAGGGCATCGTTCATAGTCATGTTACTGTGGTAAGTAGCTGATTTCAGACAATAGAGGCTTCAGGGTCGCCGCTGGTCTTGAAAATGTTAATAAGCGACACATGTAACCCCTAGGCTGCAGCCCTAGCAGCTGTTCGGACTAGCCCTTCAACCACGCCAGCTACAAGGTCAGTGGTCCTGGTAACTGATGGTTTTCCACCGCAATAGCCTCGGTCCTACACACCGCCTGGTTATCACTGCAGACAAACCTCATCGGCGACAATGCTTGGCATCTTCTAATGAATTGAGCAATGACTCATACTCGCAAGATACGGTAGGTAACTTAGCGCCTGATTTGACGTCTGTGCAACCCAATTTACGTATTGAATAATACCAAAGTGGCACTGACTGGATCTTGAAGCTGCCCCCACTATAGATTGCCAAAGGTTTCAATACACTTGACCTGATGTCTCACATACTCAAACGTGTGTGAACTACCGACCTGACCTACTAGTGGATATAGTCCCACTATTTAAACCAATACCATCGAACTCGTATTTTAGTGATGGCGATTGTTCTTTCACCCATTTCTAGTGAGTTCTCATTGCTTTTCTTGCCCCCCGTTGATTAGATCTTTCCACTCCAGTCACATTTACAGCGATAGACAGCCTGGCAGTAACGATTTCCCTCTTCCGAATATGTTTCCGAGTGCACATACGGCGATTCTGGTGGGAAGATATGTGGGCGGTAGTAGTATTCGTCTGTGGAGTGACATTTATAATTACCCAGTTGCTCTATTATGAAAATGGCAAGATAATTTGTTCTTTCAGTACAGCTGACGCGCGCTGACATTTTGAGCTCCTCGTAGTTGACCACAAGCGGTTATTTGCCACTCACTGGATCGTCGTAATGGCTTTTACAACAACTTTGTGGTGCGCAACTACTCCTGTCGCATTTTGCTTAGTGATAATTCATGCTAGGGCGGTTCGCATGAGTTTGCTCTACTCGATCATCCGGGTTATCCCGCCGTCATCTGTTGTTCGCAAATTCACGCGGGTTATCACGATCTTTTTCCTTTTTATTTGGATATCTTTGATTGTACTGAAATGTTGGTGGTGTGAGGATAACACACGATTTAGGCCAGCATTTGGGCGAGTACTCCCATCGTGTTCAATGCTAGGTGCTATAGCTATCCTTGAGGTCATAGGTTTGCGGTCGGCAGCTGGGTGTCTTCGCGTGCTAACGTCTTCTACCTTTCGTCCAGCCGATATCGTCTCGGATGCAACCCTTGTGATCCTCTCCCTCAAACTCCTTTGGAGAGTCAAGCTTCCCAAACGACGGCGTCGGATGATATTATGCTTGTTCTCCTCCAGTGCCATCATGTCAGTGTCCTCGTTGTTCCACGCGATTTGCCAGCTTGGGTCATTTGTAAGCATATCATTCGTGGCCTTTGACTTGGAGGTATGTCATCTCCATGACCGCCTTGATGTGTGATAAATGCAATTCTCCAGATGACATCAGCCTTGATCGTTTGCAACTTGCTTGTCCTGGTCACATATATGTATCGGGTGATCTTCAGTTCACCCAACGGATCACTCCCATCCGACTCAGACAGTTCTCCAGAAGATGACGATTTCACCACTCGTAATCCTGCGAGCAGGACTACGACATTCCTTACAACAGTGGACCTGGACGAATTATATA
The DNA here is from genome assembly GCA_038094135.1 of Spongiforma cf. squarepantsii. Taxonomy (NCBI): domain Eukaryota; kingdom Fungi; phylum Basidiomycota; class Agaricomycetes; order Boletales; family Boletaceae; genus Spongiforma; species Spongiforma cf. squarepantsii. Next base: position 6,271 of record JBBPTK010000094.1, on the reverse strand, counting down.
CTACCACTGGCGCTACTCGCACAATTTGAGAAGTTGCATCTTGTCGTCATCATATGCTAGAAGTTCTGCAACTTGACCAAGGATGCCTTTAGATACTGGAGATTTCCAAATAATTCATGATGCTATATTCTTCCGTTCCACTTTGAAGAACGATGACCAAGATATCCATTTTGTTTTAGTCTGGAGTCTCAAGATCTTAGGGGTCATAAGCATAAGGTCAATCTCACTTTCCGTGCTGCAGAGAGACAGGCTTACATCCTACAATAAATATGTATACTACGCTGTTCATCCATGTATTTTCTTCGGTCTGTACTGTAATACAAACAATCGCCCAGTATGTGGTATGTTCCCCATGGAGCTCTTGTCGACAGATTAGCAGGCCGCAGATACATTCGTGCTGAATACTGAGCACAGAGTAGTGGAGATACATGACTCCGTGCCGTCTTTCATTGAAGTTGTTCTCGGTTTGCCAACCCTGTGATTCACTAAACACCCACTGCTACTACTTACATAATTGCATCATTGTGTCCGGATTTTAGACCTACTAAGTATACCTTTGAAGTTCTTCTGGTTGGCAGCGGTTGGCAGTGGATTGCATATTACAGTAACCTGAGCCAAGGAACGAACTGAGCGGTCATTGATTCGGAGTTGGCATGATTCCCATTAACCCAAAAGGCCGCCGCAGCAATAGACGCTCGTACAGGATGGCAAGCCCAGGGTGTTTCAGGGACTTTGTGTGCATCAGCCTCGTGGATCTAGAACAGGCTACGACGGCTAGGCTCTACAGCTTGGTATGACGGTGAATCAATTTAATTTTTAATTTTCGGGTCACCTCCTTCGTCTGACCACAGAAGCTTGAGCTCGCAGATCGATCGATCGATCGATCATGCACAACGGGGTTGAACAAATTTAGTGACACGTTTAGTGCAGTCCTAAACCTGAGGGTACAGTCTAAACTTCAAGTTTGTGCTCGAGCTTCCCATTTAGGGCCACATCTGGATCCGTACTAAATTTGTTCCTCAGCCCCGTTGTGTCAGGGTCGAGGCTCGAGTGCTTCCTTGCCAACTCATCTCCGAGCCGATTTGCCAACTGGCAGTAGGCTACGGCTCGCCGTAACTAATGATCGGATACTACGCCAACATGACTCGAGGCAAATAATTCTATCACTGGCTGTAGTCAAATTAAATTAATTGTGCAGACGGGAAAGTGCATCTATGGAATGGATTGTTCTCGCTAAAAATTAAAAATTGAAAAAGAAAAAATAACCAGAGAAATTTCGAGAGCTGTTACTACGAACCAATGTCAACGGACCAGCCGTAAACAAGGAATTCCGACAAAATAAAAATACGGAAATGTAACTAAGCGCGAGTGAAAGAAAATGGCCTTGATCCCCGAAGTGTGGTAGGTTTGTAGTGGCGGCGGTAGGCACTTAACCGGCGACTGTACTCCTGCAAAGTGTATAGTGGGTGTTCCTGGGTAATCTAGAGGTGAAAACCGCTCCACAATTAGGACAGTGCCACTTCCAACAGAGGTGTTTCTCCTGAATGTGTTTCATCAACCCATCTCTGGTAAACATAGACCCATCTGAGCAGGCTTCCCACATACAAGAAAAGCCAACGGATTGATATCCAGCGGTATATATCCCATGGCAATCCCACAAGTGCGCCGCAAAGTAACGCCCCTGAATTCCTGAGCCGCATCGCACGCCGCCTTCTATCCAGCGACAAATGTGCAGATTAATCTCTGGCGAGCTGGCAATAGTGACCAACATGCGTGCATCCTGAAGAAAGTGAGGGATAGGGGTGATGCTTTGTCTGTGTCTTACCTCGTCGGTAAAATTGTGGTTGAAACCGTCGTTGAAGTTATTCGGGACAATGCGAGACATGGTATTCACCTGCGGGACAGGAAAGAAGAATGATCTCGCGGACTGCACTGTTGTTCAGTTCCAGGCTGAATATTACGATCATATTTCGTCATTTATAAGGAGACCAACAGAATCTGCCACGCAGAACGTTGACAGTAACTAGCTTGTGCCTCTCTACAGCATGGCAATTCAGTTCGCCACCTACAAGAGCTCGCATGTAAGACGACATTTTTGCATCTCCGTATTATTAGTTCCTGACCCGGGGGATGACCCTTCGACGAAAGTCTGGTGAGTAAGCTGCCACATAATTGCCGTGGGCTAAATCTTTTCTAGCCTCGGGTTTAATGATCTGTGGATAAATTTACTAACCTGTGGCTTTTACGCGACCTCACCAATGTATAACGTCCACTGTAGTTAACTTACCCCGCCTCGGAGATATGTTGTGAAGTAAGTGTCCGGGAATCACCATGAAACGTTTGGTCTGAGAGCGGCACGTTGATCGCACACCTGAAAAACGCATTGGTATACATTGATATGTCCTGAAGAACCAAAGTGTCGAGAAACTATTCATCGTCGGCTAGGCTGCATTATTCACCATGAATTTACTCATCCACAGTGGAAGAATGGACAGTGGAAAGAATATGAGACATTTGGGCTAGAGCAAATGATGGCCATTACCACACGAGTGCTGGTCTTATCATAGCTTATTCAAGTATGTACGATTCGGAAAGTCGTTCAAACCCGAGGAATGTCCCTGTCAAGTATTGAGTCGCCATTCAATAGCCAGGAAACGTACTCGGTGTAAATATACAAGTGTGCTCCAGTCACCAGTATCATCACCGGAATCATTCAAGCACTGCAAGTACGTATGTCAGTGAGCACACGCTCTGGGTGCGACGCATTCCAAACTTAACGGTTGTCGACGTTACCTCTTAGGAAGCGATGACTTTTGAACATACAAACGTCTCAGCACCAACCAGCCTCGGGATTTTCCGACTTGTTCCTAAAACAGAAAGACGTTTCGTGGATCCATCTCATCTGAGGATGATCAATTCTATGAATTTTGTGTTGTTGCATGCTGACGTCGAAAATAACACCGGTTGGCCAGTAACATCAGTTTGTCGGATCTGTGGAGAAGGCGACTCAGATACGCCATATCGTATTGCTGAACTATCACGTATGTTGTTACAGCTGAAGTATGTTGATAAGTAAACGAAAAGCGTATACGGAAGGAATCATCAACCAAAGCGAGAACTTGAAGGAAGAATACATAAAAGAAAATCGGAAACTATCACTACATAAGAAACAAAGAGTCCCACGAAAGAGGTGAGGAATACAGTATAACCCGAGTACGACTGGAAAAAAACACCATGGAAAGAAAGTGATGATTCCCGAGACGTGGCAGTCACCTAGCCAGGGATTGCATTCACCATGCAAAGTGCATAGTGAGCGTTCCTTGGTACTCTATGAGCAAACACCGCTCCGCAGGTAGGACAGTGCCACTTCCAACTGAGATGTTTCTCCTGAATGTGTTTCATTAATCCGTCTCTGGTAAACATAGACCCGTCTGAGCAGGCTTCCCACATGCAGGAAAACCCAACTGATTGGTGGACAGCGGGGTGTATTTCATGACAATCTCGTAGGTGCGCCGCAAAGTGATGTCCCTGAATCGCCAAGCCGCATCGCACGCCGCCTTCCACCCAGCGACAGTTATGGAGATTGAGTTCTGGGGAGCTGGCAATAAAGACCAACGTTCGTGCATCCTGGGAAGAGAGTGAGGGACAGGGGTATAACATTGTAGCCGTCTTACCTCGTCGGTAAAATTGTGATTGAAACCGTCGTTGAGGTTGTTTGAAACATTGCGCGACATCGTATTCACGTGTGCACGATATTGAGACAGAGGAAAAAAACAGACCTCGCAGAATGCCTTCTGTTCAGCTACAGAAACTTACAACTGTATTTGCCATTTATATGGAGACTAGCGCACTTGGGTGGTTCAAGCGCCTTACTCTACAGCATGGCAATCAAATCCGCCACCCATAAAATCTGGTATGTGAGACATACTACTCATTGCATCTCAATGTGGTCGACCACAGTACTTTGCCGGAGGATGATTGCTCTGCACAAGACCACGGTAAGTTGCCACATCAACCCACAGGCTAAACGTTTCCTAACCACGGGTTTAAGTACTGCGTGGATCAATCGCCAACCTGTAGGCAGCTTCATCAGTACGTCGCCAACGGTGGCATGCTAACCGGCGCCAGAGCTCGCCCGCTTTAGAGATATAGTACCTGGCTGAAAGTGGTCCGGAAACGTTGAGCACTTAATCTGGGAACGTATGGATAGACATAATGATGGTCAGACTCACGTATTAATGCGGCCACCATTTCCTTGATGATGCGGGACCAATGGACACTCGGATTGAGTATTTATGCAACCGTTTATCAAAGATCCAGCCGAATCATCGGAAGATTTTTCCTGCCAAATCCACACATCGTCAGATGCGAGTAATATCAGAAGAGGTGATTGAAGTATCATCCTTTGTCCGTCTTCTGGGGAAGGGAAAATGTGGCGAATCTGAGACCCCAGGAAAATTCTGGGAGGCAACAATGATTATCGATCATCTTCGACTCCTGTACGAGCGCTATAGCGAAGTGGGCTGATCAGCCAGACGCATGGTCCGCAATATGTGGCTTGGATGCACAAATGGGCCCATGATAACGATCCTAAGCGAGTTGCTTCCGGAAGTCTTCTAAGTCTTCTAAGAGGGTTGCTCAAATCGGAGAATTTCCCTACTCTTCAACCGCAGACAGAAAAAATATCGTATAAGGGAACATGCAAGATGCTCCTAGTGACTGGTCGAATAGCGACTCGGTTAGAATATGTCCTTGCGTCACCGTAGTCGTTCCAGTGCTTCGAGTAACGAGAGTTGTGATGAGTTGTGATCAAATGCGACGCGTTTCTGTCACTGCCACTACATATCGCGTCTTCCTCCAACCATTTACTCGTGCTATACTCAAAATCTCCAGAAATGAAGCCCACAGTCCAAGATGAAGATATGGAAGACGACCTTGCCGCTGAAGAGGAAAACAAGCTCATCAACGAGGTTGGTTTCATCTGACGCTCTTGCTCAGCGCCCAGGTCTGAGCCAATTCACTCTCGCAGGAATATAAAACATGGTCAGTGTGGTCGTCTCGTCGACCAATCCAACGCACTCACTTGCACGGTTTGTCGTCTCTCCAGGAAGAAGAACGCGCCGTATCTGTATGATCTCGTCATCACGCACGCGTTGGATTGGCCAAGTCTTACGTGCCAGTGGTTCCCGGACAAAGAATCGTGCGTGTTCTTGCGTCGGAGACTCATCTGCCCCTTAAGAGCCGTTTTTCCAGTCCCCCAAACAAACCCTACACCGTCCACAGATTGCTTCTCGGAACTCACACCTCAGGACAAGCACAAGACTACCTTCAAATTGCTACCGTTCACATACCCAGGCGGGACGGTCCCTTGGCGGACAAGCTCGATCGCACAGACTACGACGACGAGCGTGGCGAACTCGGCGGACACACCATACCACCCCAACCGCGGATCCAAATCATACAGAAAATCAACCATGCAGGAGAAGTGAACCGTGCGCGTTACATGCCACAAAATCCAGATCTCATCGCTACAAAAGCGATATCCGGAGAAGTGTTCATCTTCGACCGAACAAAACATTCGAGCGAGCCAGAGCGGGGTGGCGCCTGTAAGCCTGACATCAGGTTGGTCGGTCAGACAAAGGAAGGGTATGTTGATCTACTTCTCGTGTTTACTGAGAGTTGACCAGTGTAGTTTTGGACTGGCTTGGAATCCGACAAAAGCAGGTCATATCCTTGGTGCATCTGAGGACATGACTGTCTGCTTATGGGATGTTAATTCGTACACCAAGGCTAAGAATTCCCTTGAACCCACCACCATTTATAAAGGTCACACGTCTGTTGTCGGAGTAAGTGACCATTGCCTTTTTTGCTCCATGTGTTAACTTTTCTGTGTGCACTAGGATGTCGACTGGCACCCATCGAAAGAAAACGTGTTCTCGAGCGTCGGTGATGACAAGTTACTTCTCTTGTGCGTGAAATCCTTCTGAGGTTCTGTTTGGCACATGCTTATGCTTAGCTCGTCATGCTAGGTGGGATACACGTTCTTCAGCAGAACCGACTATGAAAGTGCAAGCTCACGATCGAGAAATCCTCGCTTGTGCTTTCAATCCAGCACAAGAAAGTCTCCTCATCACTGGTAGCGCAGACAAGGTGAGCACAAGGACCTCTTCCGATAGTTGTTTGCCCATGTCGGTGTTTTTTAGACCATCGCCCTCCACGACATCCGTAATACCTCGAAGAGAGTTCACGTCTTTGAGTCACACACTGATGA
>JBBPTK010000093.1:0-30939 GCA_038094135.1 Spongiforma cf. squarepantsii | reverse complement strand
AATATAGAGAATTATCAGAATATTATATATTATCATATATTATCAGAAATTATTCACTATTACAAGATATTTGGTGAAGTTATTCATAGAGAGAATTTTTTTACTGCACTCTAGTACACTACAGTTTGCTATCTAATATATAGAATGTATAGAATTATAAGAATATCCCATATTATCAGAAATAATCAGACATTATCAGAATTATTGAATATTAGAAGATATTTCATGAAATTATCCATGGGGAGGTTTTCCTGATGAAACCTTGCAAGGTGGAAGACTTTTTGCTAATGGTAGACATGAGTGTGTGTGAGCTGTCCAGTTGCTTGATGTCGAATGGACACAGATTGCATGGAATATATATACTCTAGAGGAGCCATTGAAAGGTATAGATTTAAATGAGGAACATTATCAGGTGCCAACTGACAAGTTGAATCCTTTTTGGGAGAGCCATATAGTGGTATAGTACTAGTCAGCCATCAGTGGAGCCATCAAGCCATCAAGCAGGCTAGGCAGAACCCGAAGGATGTCTTACTAGCCAAGTCCCTAGTAGGAGTGCAATACCTCTCCGGCCCACAAAGCCTTGGCTTGCTTCAAGTCCACATTACTTGTTTCATAACAACCTAACAGGTTATGAGCCCACTGGTACTGGGCTCCAGAGTTCCCAGGCCATCTGCTCCCAATCCATCTGCATTCAGTGCACCCCACCTGCCAATGCACAGCCTGTTGCTGACAGCGACGATCACACCTCGAGCAATGGTGCACCCGCTCATAGTACCAAAAAAAAAGTCGACCAATACAAATTGGCTCACTTGGAGAACATGCCTCTCGACTGTGCTTGAGCGAAAGAATCCATACGACATCACCATCACAGGAATCCCACAACCACAGGACCCTGCCAGAGCAGCAAACTGCTCATTCTTTCGCAGATGAGGGTTCTGGTAGACCTTGACATGCAAGATGGAGCAATTGTCCCTGTCACTGACGACATCATTGTCCATTTCAAAAGGCAGCGATAGCGATAGACACAGAACTGTGACCCAGAAGAACCTTTCTTGTCCCAACATGCATGATGTTCCTTTTCCTCTGCCCTTTTGCTCGTCAACCTCAATACATCCCTTACACAAAGTTCGAGTGGGTGTCACCTCACCACTGGAAATATGCATCATGATTCAGTGAAAAGTTCAATATTGACTTGTATGGGCCAAATGAAAGGGACAAGTGTGACGCTCTTGACTCGTGGATGGTGATTGCTTTGAAATTTGCTCTAGCACTAGAAAGTCAGGGAGACGAGACACAATACTCATTCGTTCGTGATTTGAACTTGATGGGATGCACTTGTGGTCTTGAGTCAAGCCAGTAAATAGACGAGATCGGGTAGATGATGTCATGCATGGTCTGTATAAGAAAAATGCGTAAATAACATTAGAACTGGAACAATCTGGCACATGGCAATTGTCGTCATCCACTCGACATCATTTCTAACTGTGTATGCTATGCAACAGGGTGGATTAGAGTGATAAGGAGATGGAGACGATCTGCAAACCCAGTACAAGTGATGATTAGGATTAAAAAGAATGGTTAGCCCTAATTCATCCGATCATTCAAAAACATGCGGTGTGCTGAAAAAGATGGTCAGTCCAGCATCCAAGTAGCAGATTAGTGGGAGAACCCATAGCAAGGATAGGTTGCACATGCGACAGGCATGATATCATCCATCAGCCAACACCACGCTTGACGGCAAAGATGGTTGAAACATGGTAATGATGAAAGCGTGGACCTGAACAATCAAGGCTATGTTCTTACTAGTCCAGGTCAAGCCCAGCAGTTTCACATTCTATTCAGGATATAAACATCCTAACAGCAGAGGTACGCACATTGAGGTTCTACCGGTCTACCTTACAATATGCAGGGAAAGCAGGCAATCATATATAAAGAAAGGACGATCATCACTCACCCAAATACCAGATCTATGGTACCTCGGATGATGGCAACAGCATCTGCAAGCAAGTGCTAAGATTCAAGGATCAATGGTTAGTTGGGCGCTCGAGAACATAACGTTATCTGCTTACGTCTGCAGGAGAAACACAACGAATTTTCGTCAGCCATGCGAAAATAAGAGGTATCCAGAACTCATGTCTCATCATAAAGTCGGAGCTGGCTAAATGAGCAAATCCAGGGGCACAAATTTTACATCTGTATGGGTGGTTTGTGCCATCCCTACATGTGTGTCAGCCATCATTCATCAACAGAAGGAAAAACACACACAATACGAGGTAGACTGCCATCTTGCCCTTTGGTGCCTCTATCTTGGAGTATGTCTCTCCTGGAGGGACAGAGTAACCCTCACTGAAGAGCTATCATCACATGCGTAAGTATGAATATTGAGATTGAAATTTAGAAATGTACTTTAAAATGGTGAATGAGGGCCTCCATACTTTCCTTCATGGCTTTGATGACACCGGTAGGCATTTTGTTCCAGAACTATAACATAATTGTAACTCGGAAATGTGAACGGAGCATATGTAACAAGATAGATGCACCTGATGGATGATTTGCAAACTCTCACACATTTCTTGCACTCTGCGGGGATACCAGTCGTAACAATCACCATTTTTGCCAACAGGAATATCAAACTCAACCTAAGAGGCAGTTAGATAACGTGTAGTACTAAGGGAGCATCAACATACCTTGTCATACTTGTCGTATGGTTGTACCTTGTGAAGGTCCCAAGGAATTGTCGCAACTTTTTTTCTGCCATGCTAATTACTCGAAGTGGTTTTGTCCTCCACAGAGTCTGAAATGATCCCTATTTGGCGGCACGAAGACATCATTTTACGTCGTATTTACGAATGCCTACCTGTCAAGCTCAAACAATCAGATTTTGAAGCACCACACTTCAAGACTTTCCTCCTCCTTCAAGCCCACTTTTCACATATTCAGCTGCCACCAGACCTGGCTATGGGCCAAGTATTGGTACTGGAAAAGGTTCTCAGCTTGCTTTCGGCTTGCATGGATGTCATGTCATCAAATGCGTGGTTGAGTGCTCTTGGAGCAATGGACCCATCACAGATGTGTGTACAAGCCATGTGGGAGACGGATTCGCCGTTGAAACAAATACCCCATTTCCAAGTTTGATGTATGCATGTAGTTTTCTCTCTCTTTGAATTGTACTAATTGGGTCGACAGGTCATCAAACGATGCAAAGACGCTGGGGTTGATTCGGTGTATGACACCATGGAAATGGAAGACGATAAGTACAACGAGCTATTACAAATGGACGTCAGACAGATGTAGGTGTCATTCAGTTATGTATCACTTATGAGGGTTGATCGTGATGGGAATAGGCGAGACGTGGCCAAGTTCATTAGCTCATACCTGACACTCGACATTTTGTACGAACTTGCCAAGGGGGGGTACACTGCTGGTGCGCCGATACCTAGTATCAAGGTCTTGCTTTTACAAGATGTGGACGACCAGATGGTTGTTGCGCCATTCTTCCCCATAAAGAATATGGCCAACTGGTGGCTCGTCATGGGTGAGCCAGTCAAGCTCGAGTTTGCGCTGCCAAAAGGTACACATGCGCTCAAGTTGTATGTGATCTGTGATTTGTATGTCGGTGTGGACCATGACCTGAGCTTGGATCCGGTTGAGGTGACTGAAGGTGAGGAGAGTGGTAGTGACGAGGATGATGAGGATGAGAGCAGAGATGATGCGATGGAAAGAGTGAGGAGGGCGTGGATTTTGTCATGTCTCGTTATGTTTTTATTTCTCTTCTGTACTAAATTACATGTATACTTATCATGGTTAGATCAAGAAGTTCGTCTTCCACAGAACAATTGACCTATCTGAAGTTACCTTGGTCCTTCCGATGTAGAGCGCGGTGCGTCTCTACGTTTACTTTATGTGATTTTCAGTTGTTTCGAGAGGCACTTCCTTACCATTCATGTCCCTTCCGAACCTTTCCGGTCACATCCCGACAGTCTGGTCAATAGTCCGGTTGCCGGACGTGTCCAGACTGCTCGGACTATGGTCAGGAGACCTTTATACGGGTTTCAGGTCGTTCTATTACACTCCTTGATCACTATCCTTTATCTTATCTTGTTTTTGGCATACTTTGGACCTTGTTTACATTGATCTTTACACTCATTTGTTCTGTTTCATCATTTAAGATTTGGTTACATACCTCCTTCCCCTTTTAGTTCCGGGAATGCCCAGACTATAAATTCATGTACTTAGTGGAATAAGACAGCTTTCTTCTGCTCATTTTCCGACCAAGACCGACCGACCGTTTCTTCGACCATCTTAACTCTTCACTCTCACCGACTGTTTCTATCTACATTCGCTCCGGACTACGCTGGACTATTCGTTTCAACTCGGACTATTCCAGACCATTGGGTAACTGCTCCAGGACTTCGTCCTAACCAATCCCCTTCTTCCTACAAGTCTCTTTTGGGTCGCCCCTTCTGATCTTTTCAGTTGGTTTGAACCTGTGGGGGAATTGCCTCTACCTCTTCAACTAACTTTACTGTTTTACAACTGGAGCCCACCACGAGGGACTCACAAAGGGGTTCCAGACGAAGTCTCAGACCAACAGCCCAACGCCTAGAACTTGAAAATCTACACTCCCACTTTCAAGAGTTGAGGATAGGTGAAAATTCTATCCTATTTGATCCTATCTCTCCATGCAGCTCCCATCATAACCGTTTTGATATCCCTGACACTACTAGCTCGGAACTTAGTTCACCCTTAATCACTATCTTAGGACCAGTTTCTGGATCGGAAGCTGATTGGCCCGGAGAACTCCGAAGTGGATCAATTTCTCCCCAATTAGTAGCTGTCCAATCTGATGCCACTAGCAAACACCTCTTGGAAAATTTAACCGACGAACCTAGCTTTAGTGAGCAATTTCCAGGTGCATTTATAGAATCCACCCCACCGAGACCTAGGAGGGAGCTTAGGACCTCGGAATCCTCATTGATCCTCACACTGTACTCTTCATCATCACATTCAACCGAATCTTCTTCTTCATCTTCCCCATCCTTCGATTATCTTTTCAATACCTTCCAAGTTTCCCCTTCCAATAGTCTGATACCTGCAGCGCTCACATCTGTTTCCATATCCACCCCGACATCATTAATCTCATCTCTTATCCCCTCCGGATTCCAATCAGTTCACCCCCTTCCATCTACTCCTCCACGCCAATCACAACCATCCCCATCACCATCTCCACCAGTTCCACCACCCCCTGTCTTACCAATGGCGTACCAAGCTCAGATGCCCGTCCGGGGATCACAGAATGCCCCAAAATTTGATGGAACAACCCCAGCCTTACTCCCTAGATTCTTCGAGGACGTAGAACAGCTCTGCACCAATGCAGGATTAGATAATGCTGGCAAGATCAGACACACTATCCGATATGCCAATCTAGAAGAGTCCAAGGGTTGGGCTCTCTTAGCCGAGGTGACTGCCACCCCACCCAATTGGAATGCCTTTACAACGGCAGTAAAGAAGTTATATCCAGGCTGCGAGCCAGCTAACTGGTTTAGTTGCGCTGACCTTCAATATCTAGTCCAGGAATACCATCAAAAACCTATGCAGTCGATAACCGAATTTGGAGAGTATAATCAGAAGTTCCGGAAGATGGCTACCACGCTCATCACAGCAGGTGAGATCGGCCAGCTCAATCAGGACAACCTGTTCCTTTTCGGACTTCTGGAACAGCTCGGACTTCAGGTTCGACAGCGTCTCTTATATACCAAAACTGACCATCATCCAAATAAGCCATATCCCCTCGAGGACGTGGCAAAAGCAGTCGAATTCTTACTGACAGGAGCAGCTTTGCTTCCAATCCCCCAAGTAGTGATGCAACCAGCGGTTGTGCAACCGATGTTTCCCTCTTGGGTGTCTGGGGGCCCTTCAATCGCTAACATACCACCAGTTCCTCAACCTATGTACGCCCCACAAGTAACGTTAGCCCCAACTAGTCCGGCAGCTCCTGGACCGGTTGTGGTCAAACAGGAACAAGTTAATTTCCAGCGTCGGACTAACCATAATAATTGTGCCTTCTGCGACAAGTTACAACCCGGCTCACTACATAGGAAAGTGCCCGGAAGTTGAAGGCTATGTACGGTCCGGCAAAGCTAGCCAGGGAATGGATGGCCGGGTTTACATGCCAGATGGCAGGCACATTCCACACGTCCCAGGTACCAAGTGCATAAAGGATTGCTTGGACAGGTTAACTAACCAACCAGTTGCCGGATCTTCTACCCAACCAACCATTACTACTGGTTTACTCTCTCTGTATCCAAGTGAATCTGATGCTGTTTTAGACATAGAGCCTTCCGTGTTCACGACTCACACCGGATGGGACTCTGAAGATGACTCCGAGCCAGTTCTCACTGACCCTGCATTTCAGTCCTACCTTGCCCAGGCGTGGGCTTCCTTCCAAGTGGACAAGAAAGAGAAAGGGAAGCGAGTTCACTTTGACGGAGTAGAACTTCCTTCTTGGAAGGGTAACAAGCCCCAACCGTCCCGGGCAGCTTCCATTGCCGAAGAAATCGCTTCACCAGAAATCGAAGCTACCCGGACCGGACTAGCCGGACCATCCCGAAGTGCTGCATCTGCACCCTCGGGACCATGGTCAACAGTTCCAAGGGTCCCAAATAACAGTAATGTCCCGAATTGAACTGAAAACGCTAACAACCCCTCCTCTTCCCTTACTCCAACAGGCCAATACAGATATTCCTTCCCACTCGAAGACGAGACAGCACCGAAGCATATCCTTGACCAAGTGCTGTCTACAATGGTCCTGGTGCCTGTAAAAGATTTGATCTCAGTGGCCCCGGAAGTCCGGAAGCAGATCAAGGACCTTACCATGTCTAAACGAGTACCCATCTCTATTGTGTCCACTAACACTATACAGATTAACGAACTGTCTGGATGAGATCCCCAGATGGTGGAACGCACTTTCAGGAACACACTCCTTCGAAAGGACGATGGGATGATCATTGCCCATCATAGTGTTCCACTTCAGGCCATTGACACAAAAATTGTTTCTTCCGGCCAGACTATTCTTGGAGTACTCAATTCAGGCTCCGAGATCATCGCGATGCCCAAGTGAGTCTGGGAAGACCTTGGTTTGCCTATCCGTTCTGACCACGTTATGAATATGAGCAACGCTGACACTAGCACCCACTCCACTCTTGGAGTTATCGAGAACCTTTGTCTTGATTTTGGCGCAGGAGAAGTTTGCCTTCAGGTACAGGTTGTACCCCGGGCGAATTTTGATTTATTACTCGGACGCCCCTTTCATTGTCTACTTAGTGCTTCTACCAAAGACCTCCCTGATGGTTCTCAAACGATCAACCTCCGAGACCCAAACTCGGGAAAGGAGTATAAACTGGCTACTCGTCCTTGGACAGCCAGTTGCTTGCATTGTCGTCAGGGGGTCGCTTGTTCTAACCATCAGACAGTCGTCGAAATGGGTTTTTAGGCATCGATGATCCACTGAAAGATTGGGGAGAGCCCTTGTCATTGTTTTCATATTCTTCCATCGCTTCCGATTCTATTCCCACCCTGGACTACCAGAGCACATCAGACTACCTTCCTCACTTCCATGTTTTCTTTTCTGTCTTCTACGCAGTCTTCCTTATCTCCAGCTCACATCGCTGCATTCTCTAACACCTTTTCCTTCGATCGTAATTCTCACTCTTTCGTTTATAAACCAGTAGCCAAGAAGATTTGTTCTGTCATAGGCCCATTGGACGAGGAGTATCGGGTACTACGTCGGTTACCAGATGACCCTCTCGCAGGACTAGTACCATTACCCACTAATCCCCCAGAATTTATTCCGGGAAAACGCTTTACACAGGAATGCGCTGATGCACTAGATCTCGACCCGGCCAAGTGGCTATGGCCCGAAGAGGTCAAGCTCACTCGATGGATAGTCTGGGAACACGAAACAGCCTTTGCTTGGATTCCTATGGAGCAAGGTCATCTAGATGAACGCTACTTTCCCCCAGTCAAGATACCCACCATCCCTCATACCCCCTGGGTACTCCGGAACATTCCCGTGCCTCCGTCAGCCTGGGACTGGCAAGCTATTCAAATTATCAAGGACTGGATCGCTTCCGGAGTATATGAACCATCGGCAGCAGCTTATCGGTCTCGCTGGTTCTGTGTACTGAAACAAGACGGGAAGACCCTTCAACTAGTCCACGACCTCCAGGCTCTCAACGCTGTTACCATCCGAGATTCCTCAGTTCCCCCCTTCGTTGAACACCTTGCGGAATCTTTTGGTGGCTATGCAGTCTATGGAATGATGGACCTTTTTGCAGGCTACGACCAAAGGCCCCTTCATATTGAGTCTAGGGACATGACGACTTTTAACAGTCCACTCAGACCTCACCGTCTCACCACCTTGCCTATGGGGCATACTAATGCGGTACAGATATACCAAGCTGACATGGCCTTTATCCTTCAAGATGAGATTCCCCACCACACTGTGCCATTCGTCGACGACCTTCCAGTGAAGTCCAAAGTGACCTGGTATCAAAACCCAGACGGATCATACGAGACTATCCCGGAGAACCCGGAAATCAGGAAGTTCATTTGGAATCATCTAACTGTCGTTCATAGGATCCTTCAGCGTCTTCAAAACATCAATGCAACTGTTTCGGTGAAGAAATTCGTCCTTGCTGCCCCGGAGGCGACTATAGTTGGGCACAAGTGTATGTTCGAAGGATGAGTACCACATGAAGCCAAAGTCCAGAAGATTCAGGACTGGCCGGAGTGCGAAAACCTCACCCAGGTCTGGGGATTCCTCGGAACCTGTGGGGTGGTTCGTATTTTTATTCAAAATTTGCTTCTATTTCTCGACCTCTCGTTAATTTGACAAAGAAAGGGGTCCCCTTCGAATGGGGTGCCCCACAACAGGAAGCTATGAATCATCTCAAGGACAAAATCATTAAGTCTCCTGCACTCCAACGGTTGGACTACGCATCTGAATGTGAAGTTGTCCTTGCAGTGGATACCTCATCTATTGCAGTCAGGTACATCCTATCACAGGAAGGCGAGGACGGAAAGCGCTACCCTAATCACTTTGGGTCCATAAGCCTTACTGCCGATACTCCCAAGCGAAGTTGGAACTTTACGGTCTGTTCTGGGCACTTCGTGCAGTCCGGGTGTTCATTTTCAGAGTCCCCAATCTTGTTGTTGAGATGGATGTGAAGTACGTGAAGGGGATGATAAATAATCCCAACTTGCAACCTAACACAACCATAAATCGATGGATTGCTGGGATTCTCTTGTTCCATTTCGAATTGCGTCATATTTCTGCTGATTGTCATACCGGTCCCGACGGACTATCTCGACGCCCTCCTTCTGGGAATGATCCCCCAGAGGAGAATGATGTCGAAGGCTGGTTGGACCAGTCTTATTCTTTTTGTGTCTCGCTCTTAAATGACCGTACTTTTCCCTTTCCTGCAATTAGTCCGCAGCTCAGTTTCACTCGGACACAGCCTTTCCATACCCAGACTATCGCTGACATGGACAGCCCCTTATTTACATCCCATTTTCCCCCTATACCCCCTTCATTTATCGTTACCTCAGTTTTCCTTGTCCCGTTGGACTCTTCAGACTCTGTTACAGTGATGACATCCCTATCCCTCGGTCTATGAAAGCCAGGGCAAGGGAATCTCGTTTGCGCCATATACGCGAATTTCTAGAGACCAAGTCTCGTCCCCCTGACCTTTCTGACACAGAGTTTCATGCATTTGTCAACTCGGCGCTCAAGTTCTTTCTGCTCTGGGGTTCTCTTTGGCGACGAGAGCCTCATGGTCGCCATCAACTCGTCATACCGGAAGAGAAACGATACGGACTGATTAAGGAGGCTCATGATGACCTCGGACACAAAGGTGTCTTCACAGTCCGGACTCGTCTTCTCCTGCGCTTCTGGTGGCCGATGCTCATTGACGATGTTAAATGGTACATCTGGACTTGTCACGAATGTCAAATTCGCCAGATGCAACGCTTCCACATCCCCCTGACAGTTCCGGTCTTAGGGGGCTTATTTTGCAAGGCCCATCTGGACACCATGATGATGCCCCGATCTGGTGGCTATCGGTATATACTAGTTCAGGCCCGCTGTGCTCTCACGGCTTACCTGGAATGGCGTATGCTCTGGTCAGAGAATGCCGCTGCCTTGGCAAGTTTTATTTTTGAAGATATTCTTTGTCGTTGGGGACCACTCGCTGAGATTGTTACTGACAATGGTCCTGCTTTCATCGCAGCCTTAGAAGTCCTCGCCAACCGTTATAAGATTCAGCACATCCAAATCTCCCCCTATAATTCCCAAGCGAATGGTGTAGTCGAACAGCGTCATTACAATGTCTGGGAGGCCATCATCAAAAGTTCCCCTGGGGGGGAGGTTCACTGGTCTACGTCTGCTCACTCCGTATTTTGGGCAGAACGTGTAACTATTATCCGGTCTACTGGTTTGTCCCCCTTTTTCATGGTTCATGGGGTCAAACCACTTTTTCCTTTTGATCTCGTCGAAGCTACCTTCCTTGTACCCCCTCCAGATGATCCATTATCCCCGGCCAGACTAATTTCCTGGAGAGCCCGCCAACTCCAGAAGCGCCAGGATGACCTAGAGTCCATTCGGGAGCGTGTCCTCAAAGCTAGATTTGAGTCAATCAAACACTTTGAGGCCGCTTTCAAGAACCGAATTAAGGACTTCAACTTTCAACCGGGGAGTTTAGTTCTAGTCCAGAACACTCGTATAGAAAAGGAGCTCAACCAGAAGATGAAGCCTAGGTACCTCAGACCAATGGTTGTCCTTCGCCGGACGACCAGAGGGTTGTACCTGTTGGCCGAGTTAGATGGAGCGGTTTCCAAGCTGCGGTTTGCTGCATTTTGTCTCATTTGTTATTACCCTCGATTCCACTCTGATATACCCGTAACTAATTTGACAGATTGCAACGATGAAGAACTGGACAAGATGGTTCGGAGAGAGCATGTCGAGTTCAGTCTGATCCCGAATCAGATGCTAAGAGTGGGATTAGTTGAGGAAAAGCCAAAGATACCATATACCATCTGAGTATGATACCCCTTTCCACCCCGGGATTAGTCCGGTGATCTCTGTTTCATCCTGGGATTAGTCCGGAGACGTCTCAAACACAAAACAACCTCTCATTTGATCAAAGAAACTAAAAACATTCATTATTATAAGTAGAAACGACCACATCTCAAAAATCACAAACACTCCCTCCATCTCTTGCCCCTTGGACCATTCCAGACTATTTCCAGACTATCGCGTCTCATATCCTAGTACATAATAATTCGGACTTCTATTGCGCAAAAGACGCAGCGCCCCTTTTAACTTTTATTTCTCTACGAGTGGGTTTAGGCAGAAAAGATGTAAGAAGTAGTCCGAAGAAGACAAGCCGAGTGGGAACCTCGCTCGATCGGACTATCAGTTGGCATAGACGAAAGAAGTGGATCAATGAAACAAAGCCAGGTGGTATCCCGCAAAAATTATGATACTTTCTTTTCCTGCTATTTATCTCCTTTCTTTCATTTTCACTTTCCTTTCTTTCTTCAAGAACAGACTTTCGTTTACACAAATACGGACTATTTAAAAGATAGGGGCGAAGGACAGGACTATGACAATACCATTACCTCACTCCTCCTCCCTTTCCAGCTCCAGCTCCAGATCTTCCAACTCCCCGAACAACTCTGCCTGCTTCAAATGAAGCTGCAGGAGCTGGGAACGGATGCCCCGGATCTGTCTAGAGAGGCGAGAACGCCTCCCGGTAGCCAGAGAGGAAGCCCCCTTCTTCCTTGTCGCCTTCCCCTTACCTTTCCCTTTCCCCTTCACGGGAACCTCCACTTCTGCCTCGACCTCTTCCTCAGACTCGTCCAAGGTCAGCTCAATCACATCTTCCATCTTGCTGGAGCTGGCCTTTGCAGCGCGACGGACCGGCTTTCCTCCTACAAAATGTTGGAGATGTGTATACAGAATCAACCCGGACTCACCTTTGGTCTTTGGAAGCACAACAGAAGGAACCACCGTCTTGTGAGGAGCGCTGTGCCCCCCGGTCCAGCTGCACTGACCATGCTTGCGGTTGCAAGGGACACAGGCGATGCCCGAACCCTTCCTACACTCCTCGGTGCGACCCTTCGTCACACAAGCGTCGCAGGGCGCCCTCACCTTCTCTTTCCTGGACTGTTGTCGTTTCTTCGTCATGGGAGGAGTGTCCTCCTCTTCCTCATCGAACAAGGAACCACTCCAGTCCCGCTGCCTTGCTGTCAGTTCAAATGAAGGGTATGTGGAAATGACGAACCTTCTGCGAGGTTGCAGAGGCCCCCGACGAAGCCCTGCGGATGGCCAGAGAGGGGACTGGAACACTTACAGACTCTTCCACATCCATGGCGATTCCCTGCATCGACGCCACCGGAGCGTCACGTTCCATTTGCCAAGCCATCTTCCATGCGTTCGCGCAGTTCTCGGCCTCTATCAACTGTTTGACCTCCTGTTTGGAGAGGCCGACGTCGAGATGCAGCAGACTGGCTGCATTGTCTACCTTATTGAATTCGGTCTAGGACCATCAGCCACTACCCGATTGTGATAATCTCGCCATGCACCTGTCTTTCTTTGAACCATTTCACCCATTCTTCCTGCTCCTCCCGCAGCTGCTCTCCATCGTCGGGACATGCCATCGCTTCAGCCAGGAACCTTGAGGCGGCAGCATCGAAGGCCTCACGAACTTTCTTGCGATGATTGAGGCCCACGTTGTTCATGGCCCAGTTGTGCTGAATCTGGTCCCAGATAGAAGACATGAAGATTGAGATGAGATGGAGTGGATGGAATAGAGAGACAGAGAGCGGGTGGACGCGTTGGACTGAAGTTTTCGTTCGCGACTCATTTCAAACCCCGCATTGTGCTTAGTCAGCACGACGCTTTGACTGGGGACAGTCAAAATCTAAGTCTCCTGCGGATGTAGAGTGCAGTGCGTCTCTACGTTTACTTTATGCGATTTTCAGTTGTTTCGAGAGGCACTTCCTTACCATTCGTGTCCCTTCTGAACCTTTCCGGTCACATCCCGACAGTCTGGTCGATAGTCCAGTTGCTGGACGTGTCCGGACTGCTTGGACTATGGTCGGGAGACCTTTATACAGGTTTCAGGTCGTTCTATTATGCTCCTTGATCACTATCCTTTATCTTATCTTGTTTTTGGCATACTTTGGACCTTGTTTATGTTGATCTTTACACTCATTTGTTCTGTTTCGTCATTTAAGATTTGGTTACATACCAATGCCCGGACTATAAATTCATGTACTTAGTGGAATAAGACAGCTTTCTTCTGCTCATTTTCCGACCGAGACCGACCGACCATTTCTTCGACCATCTTAACTCTTCACTCTCACCGACCATTTCTATCTACATTCGCTCCAGACTACGCCAGACTATTCATTTCAACTTGGACTATTCCAGACCGTTGGGTAACTGCTCCAGGACTTCGTCCTAACCAATCCCCTTCTTCCTACGAGTCTCTTTTGGGTCGAGGACACTCGCCCCTTCTGATCTTTTCAGTTGGTTTGAACCTGTGGGGGAATTGCCTCTACCTCTTCAACTAACTTTACTGTTTTACACCGAGTCCATCACATCGTCGCTTTTTGCCGTTGTGAAGTTGAGGTGGGCTTGTCGGCGTTTGTGATATGAGCAAGTGGGCCTATTTTTAAGTGTTCTGTAACTTCTGTCACATTCCAAGTCCACTACCCCAAGTATCACTCTAATTCATAGCAAGTTCGTCTGCCAGTCAGTCAGGTTCAATTGAACTTATTATGATACTTCAATATTTACAGCATGAGGCTGTGGATCGCCCACAGAAGTTGTTGTACCTCGAGTCTAGCCCTATTGTTTTACACAGGAGACACCTATGTCACATGGCATTGTTCAAGCTTCCTTCTGCCTTGTGTATCATGCTGTAGCTCAGCTGGTTCTGGGCATCATGGCGATTTGCTGAATACATAAATAGCATCAGGACCATGAGGACCTTGCAGGTGAGGCATCCACCTACCATGAACAACGCCTCTACTGTAACTCGCAGTCACAAGTCGACGCCTTGCTGTCTGTATGCTCAGGGGCACTGTCGTTTTGTTGACAAGTGCAAGTTCGGTCATGATGCTGTGGACATGCAGGTGAACCTTCAGGGCACCTCGTTCCCGTCGATAAATGCTGACTCGTCGTGTTTTGACCTTCACATCCAGTCTGCAAATGTGGCATCTAAGCATTCGGATTATTCAGTGGATTAGTTTTTCCTTTCGTTTGGCATGACTCGACTGTGCTGATCTTGCTACCTTTTCCCAGCAACCACACTTTTCTACCGCATTAGACTCTACATCACCCACTCCATCTCACGATTCCTCTGATAATGCCCACTGCAGACCTAAGCGTGGGGAGGTCCCTTGCTGTATTTGGGCCACTGGAACATGTACCAAAGGATCCAAGTGTTGGTTCCGCCATGATATTGATGTATGTGTATCTCATTTGCAATCAAAGAATTCTGGGTCACTGGATGATAGGTACCAGAACCTGGACTTGAACCCTTCAGATCGCATGAACCAAAACAACTCTCTGGAACGTCATGCCCTATGCCAAACCCTATGAAGTAAGATTCCTCTAACCTTTCTACTCTTGATCTAAATGCTCTAACCAATGCACTCAAAACAGAAGTCCAAATTGAAGGCTAAAGCTCATGTTGCCCATGAGTGTGCAAACGCCATTGCCAGAGAGGAAGCTGCCAAAATGATAACTCAGGTTGTCTCCGGTTCCATTGTCATGTTTAGCGCTGGGCTCGATGTGGGCAATCTGAGCAATTTGGTAACAGGTTTTGAGAGTCGAGACATGTACATTACATTTCGGAAACTTGCCTCTCCATGTAAAGGACCAAGACATCCACGTTCTAATCAAAGACCAGGGCATGGATGTTGGTCGTGTCCACTTCATGATAAGAAAAAAATGGGATCTTAAACGTGAAGTGCACATCGTCACAGACATTGCTACTGGTCGAGTGCTCACCTCGAGTCTCGACGGGATCGAATTCCAAGAGGAAACTTTGGTGGTCGAAATGTCTGCCACCAACACACTTGAGGGTATGAACATTGGAACGGGTCAAAATTCCAATGTCTTGACCATATCCTGGCATGCCCCTTCTGTGCGTTATGTTGCAGAGTACGTCGACATCGCTGCAGCTAAATCTATGGTCAAAGCACTCCACTGCCTCCCCTATGCCAGTCATCGCATCAAAGTCAAGATGAACACTCAGCCCCATGGCCGTTACGTACCTAACTTACAACTGAACGCCATCAAGATCAGCAATCTCCCACCCTCTGTTACCAACGATGTTGTTGGATTCACAGGCTCGACATCTGTCAAATGACTACCCACAAATGGCTCTTTATCACCTACTGTAGCACTGAGCAAATTGCCTGTCAAGTTCGGCAGAGCATCAAGCTAGCTGTCCCAAGCGGACTGAAGAAATTTGATGACCCTCCGAATATTCCCTGGAGGTCTTAGAGCGAAAGAGGCTGTGGCACCCAACTTCCCCACAGCCGCATGTCTGTTAGTATTATGGTTTGAAGACAGAACCCCTAGTCATGCCAGGACTCCGCAGAAGACATTGACAGGACGAGTAGACGGAAACACGTATTTGAACACATTTTCCATATTTCAAGCATACTGTAGTTGAGTAGGAATCTGCATATCGATCTCGACTTGGATTATATTGGGAGCCCTGTTGAAGCACTATTGAAGGGCCCGGACAAAGCCTGGACAGTCTCCAACATCACACATAACTTGCCCTTTTCTAGCACACAGTTATTCAAAGCCAATATCACCTAGGGTTCAGCACAATGTTCAGATACCATGTCAGGCATCAAGCTTTCAAAGTCCTTAGGTTTGCAATGGTTGTTGAAGGTCATGAAATTGAAGGTATCTGGTTACAAGTGCGGTAGTTTATCGTAGTGAGATTTGATATAATGGAGTGTATTTCAAACTACAAACTGCTTCGTTTGCTCTGCAGCTGTTTATCGAGCTTCGATATGCTCAACTTGGCTCCACGTTCGTCGAGCCTGTCCATCAGCGTGTCCCATTGTTGCCCGTGTGCTCCTTGGGCAAAGGGTGACGTCTGCACAACCGACGTCAACGCTTTGGCCCTCGGCCAACCAATAAATAAATGGTGGCGTGCCTCCCCTGCCATATCCGATGGTGAACAACCCATCTCACTTGAGTGGCACCTCAGGGGTGCCAACACCTGATTGTGTGTAGTAGGCATGTTCCCAATCAAAAGAGGGGCAAAAGGCAGATGGTCTGGATGAACCCACCGATGCTGAAGCTGCTGCTGCTGAATAAGAAAGCGTTCAAGTAAAGGTCATATTGTGTGTTGTTCTTGATTTCGAGCCCGTAGCATGTATGTTGGGCTACAACGAATTCAATGACGTCCAAGTCTGAATCTGGACCCTTTTTACAAAGTCCTGGAAGGATCGGGGTGTAGAACGGGAACCCTTATTGATCATGGCCCTCCTTCAAAGGATAGAAATTGACTACCACGTCACGATGGATGGCCTCGAGGCTATCGTCTTTGTTTGTGAGACTGAGATACCAATAATAATACACTGAGGCAGCCAAGACGTTTCTGACAAAGTCAAGCATAGCCACTCGTGGAAGCCTGTTCAGTCTGAATCTTCTCAACCACTGATCCAAGATCCTGAAGATGACCACACCATTCTCCATCGCCAGTTCCAGCTTCACCTCCTTGGCTTCTTTGACAAGCCTAACATTGGGGTAGCCTGTTCTATTGTTGACCATTTTCAGAAGAGTTTCTTCAAGGATGAGTGGGGAGTTGACTTCCCGAGCCAGGTAAATGGGTATTTTGCCAACACAAGTCAGTTTTGCAAATGAAGCGGTTTCCAGGTGTGCCTCCAGTATGGCTATTGTGGTCTCAAAGTCCCCGATCTCGGCAGCATCATCAACCACAATGGTACCCAACCTTGACATGAGTTCGTTAGTTAGCGTAAATTCCACTCTATGTAAAACTCCGTGTGCCAATCCAGCACTAATGACGCATTTGTGAACATCCTGGGTAATTCGGTAAACCTGCCTAGCAGCAGATACTCTCCCATCAAACAAGGCACGGTGTCTGTTGATCCCTTCACACTGAGGATGCTGTCTGATGGGATCCAACAAAGTTAAAATGCCACTCGTTCTGGACACTGATGAACACATACTTGGGAAGGTGTATGTGCTTGATAAGATTAGTGTAGGTGATTTTATCGACAACACAGGTCGTGAGTGCTCTTAACACAACTTCTGTAAATTGACCATGACCCATATGCTCATATGCAAGCTCATCATGTGCACAGGCAGCCAAAAGAACGTGGGATAGGATCCCATGATGCAAAAAACCATTGGGGACCAAGCCATCTTGACTTGTCAAAATGTCTTTATTGAGTGTCTTGGGAATGTTGGGTTTGAGATTCATGGTGCGAGGTACATACTCCTTGTCCTCCTCTCTAGTACACCTAGCTGAATAACAACAGTTGAAGATGAAGGTCTAGAGGTCATGGTCAGCAAGGAAGGAAGCAGGGCAGGGCAAGCACTTGCGATGTTATCCCCTTTCGTCTTGGTGATCTCCTCGACAAGTGCACAGATCATACAGTCGGGAATGGGATGGATAATGCCTGGCTTATAGTCTGAAGGGATTAAGCACTGTATCTTGCCACTTAGGCCCCAGCCATGCTGAATGGGTAATTCTCCTCCATACCCAGCATAAAAAATGAGAATGGGATCCTTATTTTTAATGTGCTTGTCGTCGCATATGGCTCTGCACGCGTTGATAATCTCAGCTCGAGTTGCCTGAGAGTTGAAGAGGATGTGAATATGATCTTCGTTGACCCTGAGCACGTTCCTCAAGTAGTCGCTCATTGCTCGGGCATCAGAAACTGCCCCAGCGAGTTGATCACAGCCGGAGTCACATTCATCGATACCAACGATAAGAGTGAATCTGTGGGTAAGTTCAGTTACACAGAACATATGAAGTAAAAGAGTTCTCACAAGGAATGCGTTATGGACTGTGGTTTTAGCAATCCAGACATCACTCCCATCAGCTGCTGTGCGGCCAGGTAACTATCACCTAAAGAAAAAAGGGTTAGAAAAGAACCTAAAAATGATACAAGTCCACCCACTTGTAACAGTAACAACTTGTGGCTGATCATTGTTCACCTTGCTCTGGGAACGAGGTTGGTCATCAAAGTCTACATGAGATGGTGGGTAGACGGACTGGTGCGGACACCAAGCTTGAAAGCATATGAGTATTAACCTCCTCTGCAGTCGAATGTGGCACCATGGTGTAACATTGAAGACGCTGGTGGAACATGTTCAACAAAAGCTGAGGAACACTGAGTAAGATTCCCACATCTGTGGCAAGATGGAGTTGAAGGGTGGTTTGCATGTTGCAGTCAAATGCATCGTGTCAATGCCATGAGAAGATGGTCATCTAAGAAAAGAAGTCTGTATCCATGACAAGGTCAGAACTTCATACTGTTGAAAATGGACGTAACCTTAGTAAGCAGTTAGGGGAGCACTGCCATGTGAAGGGGCAGATTGGTCGACCAATCTTTGCACTAGCTTGCAACCCCTTCACATGACCAATCTGCCTGGCGGCGATTGGACTGGAGGGCAACCTGCTATTTCGCGAAAGAGATCCAGGTGCCCAATGCCCCCAGGCCATCGGGCGGTGATGCCGCCCAATAGCATCATGGACCCAGTGGCTGTACTCGAGCCATGAGTGCGCAGACTCGCTCCTTGACTGAGGATACCCAGGCCTGTGTCAGTTCCTCTTCCACTGCCACCACTGAGGGCGAAGGATACAAGATCGAGGGGTAGGAATGAGCCACACATCCATGTTCGTGTTCGCGCATGCAGACGTCGATCTGCATGACTTGACCAGTGCCTTGTCCAGCTGAAAATGCGAAGAGAGAGACATTCAACATCAACACACATCAAAAAAGGCATGCCAAAAGCATTGCAAACCTTGGTCAAATTAGATTCACCCCACCATGCAGGGTCTACCCAACCCCAGGCATCACTATGATCACCATCCAGCTCAGACCAGTCATCCGGGTCAAGTTGGCTGCCGTCTGTAATTTCTACCACAAATTTATCCCAAACTTCTCTGCCATCGTCCGCCCCATCCTTGACCTCACTAAGAAAGGAGTCTCTTGGACTTGGAACTCCTCGGCTGATGCGGCCTTTCATGCCCTGAAAGACGCTTTCCTTTGCAAACTGGTCCTCCTTCTCCCTGACACCACCCGTCCTTTCACGGTTATGATAGACGCCTCCCTCACTGCCTCGGGAGCCGTCCTCATGCAAACTGATGCCAATGGGGACCTTCACCCTTGTGCTTACTTATCTAAGACCTTCTCCCCTGTGGAAAGCAACTATGATATCTATGATCAGGAACTTCTTGCTGTTATACATGCTCTCGAGGAGTGGCGCCATTACTTGCAGGGCACTGGACAAACTACCACTGTTCTCACCAACCATCGTAACCTCACCTACTTCCGTCAGCCTCAGAAACTGTCTCATTGCCATGCGCATTGGCAGCTCTTCTTACAGGACTTTACCCTTCATTTCCAGCACACCCCTGGCTGTGCTATGGGACCCGCTAATGCCTTGTCCCGCCGAGATGACATTGATGTCTCCTCCGACAACCAGGCCCTCACCCTCCTTCCTGCCTCCCTGTTCATTTGTGCCATCGTTACTGCCCTTGCCACCTCCTTGTCCTCAGCTACTGCCACCGACCCCTTTGCCCTTGCTGTTTTCACCTCTCTTCGTCAAGGGGTTTCCCTTCTCCCTCGAGTGTCGCTCACTGACTGGATGGTCTCCGATGACCTCCTATACTTTAAAAGGCGGCTCTACGTGCCCCCCGGTTGCTGCACTGCCCTCCTATCCTCCTTGCACTCCTCTCCTGTTGGCGGTCATGCTAGTGTCATTCGCACCATTAATCTTGTCTCCCGCAACTACTGGTGGCCGGGTCTGTCCTCCTTCGTTCATCGCTTTGTCCTCGGCTGTGCCACCTGTCAGGCAAACAAGGTCCTCACTCACCCCGTCATTCCCCCTTTAACCCCTATTTCCTCCAACACCCTTCGCCCTTTCCAGCAGCTCTCCCTTGATTTCATCACCAATCTCCTCCCGTCCAGTGGTTTTGATTCTATTTTGGTCATGGTCGACCATGGTCTTACTAAGGGGGCTATTTTCATCCCTTGTCACAAATCTATCACCGCCAAAGGGACCACTGCCCTATTTTTCACCCACATTTTCCCTCGTTTCGGCCTTCATGACCGCCTCATCAGTGACAGAGGCCCTTAATTTGCTTCTGCCTTCGCTAGAGAACTGGCACAATTACTTCATTATGACCATTCACTCTCCTCTGCCTATCACCCTCAAACTGACAGACAAACCGAACGTGTCAATCAGGAACTTGAAACATATCTACGCATCTTCTGCTCTGGACAACACGACACGTGGTCCTCCTTCCTCCCCCTCGCAGAATTCTCTCACAACTCTCTCATCCACTCATCAACTGGTGTTACCCCATATTCCCTCATCCTCGGATATGAACCTCGTGGTTACCCTCCCCTTGGAAAAACCTTTCTTCCTGCCCTGGAACAACGCCTCTCTGCTTTACACTCTGCCAGAAATGAAGCTCTTGAGGCTCATAAACATGCCCAACAGACCATGAAGGAATGAATTTCGTCAAAATTCCAACCATGGAAAGTAGGCAACAAAATATGGCTAAATAACTCCAATCTTCATCTCCGATATCCCTCTCGAAAACTAGCTCCTCGACGAGAAGGGCCATTTGAAATCATCCAAGTAATTTCATCCATTGCTTACCGCCTCCAATTACCCCCCACTTGGAAAATTCATGACGTATTCCATGCCTCCTTACTCTCTCCCTACAAAGAAACCTCTGAACACGGTCTGAATTTCCTATCTCCCCCACCTGAAACAATTGATGGCGAAGAGGAATATGAAATCGAAAAGATCCTTGCCCATCGCAGATCTTCCCAATGCCAGCAATTTTTAATCTCATGGAAAGGGTGGCCCTCCAGCGAAAACATGTGGGAACCCGAAGCGAACCTCGCACATGCCAAGCCCCTCCTTAAAGCTTATAAACTCGCTCACCCCAAAGACTTCTCCCTATGACCCCCACTCCCCTTTGCAAGACTGCCTTCAACTTCAAACCACACGAGCCATTTTCTCACTTTGCTTTTTGTTTTTCTTAATAAGGTTCCTTCTTCTCATTGCCTTATTCATTCATACTTTTGCAAACATTCATATTGCCCTTGGCATCATTCATTTTAATGTCTTCCTCCACACCCACCCCCTCACAACATGCCTCCACTATTTCCTCCATTACCCCTCGCCTCTCTAGCGGCCCATCTGTCCCCAGTATGTGGACCGCCCTTATGGGAGAACGATATGCCCATGTTCCCATTGTACCCCCGCTCTTGGATACTCCCATCCGAAACGCCTTATACTCCCACATTCTGGAAGATCCAGCTCTCATCCGCCTCATCGAGGATAAAGCAGCTCTCTTAGGATTGGAACATTTTGACCTGCTGTTCAATTCCATCCAGCTATACCACAGCTACGCTCGTCTCCACATGTTTATGCATGACACATTCTCCGTTTCCTCAACCATTCCTTCAGGAGCGATCCAGTCTACCCTCAATGAACTTCCATCTCGCATCTTAGAAACCTTTGCTACTACCAGACTCCCAGATATACTCCCCACCATCCACCCTGCACACTTCTGGGATGCCCTCCAACCGTGGTGGACTTCCATGACCATCGCCCAACAAGAACTATATGCTGCTGAAGCCACTCGATGTTACCCAAATGCCTTCCCTCCCTTTCCAACCAGACGCGTCAGAGCCCCCACCTTGCCCCCTGTTGACATCAACTCCCCACCCAGGCAGGTGGCCATCAGGACCAGAGGACCCCCCTCCATCGATCTCACCAACCCCCCTCGATCCACCACTTGTCGTACATAGTGTTTAAAAGTCCAGTCCGGTCCGGTTTTTTGGCTTCCTAATGAGGCAACTGGACCGCAACCGGTTGCAGAATTCTTCCAAATAAGGCAACTGGCAACCGGACCAAAAAAGACCGGTCCGCGCGCTGTCCGTATCTGGTTTTCACGCTTAGATGTGGCTGAATGGAATGTAGATATGATTCCCAGCTAAATTCCGAGCTACTAACGTCGAAAATCGGTTCAGAAACGGGCGAGATATGAGTATTTTCGGCGGACTTGTCATTTTTTGACATTCAAAAATGGTTTTTGAGTCATATATGCCTCAAATAAATCCCAAGAAATTCGGAAAAATTACCAAATATTACCCAATATGGTAATATACATAGGAGGTGGCTGTACACCGGTTGCGATCGGTCGCAACCGGTCGCAACTGCAGTCTTTTTCCATCTGCAATGGTCGCAACCAGCAACTGCAGTCCAGTTGCGATCAGTTGCGGTCCAGTCCGGTTGCCAGTTGCGCTACCAGTTCACAACTGGACTTTAAAACACTACCCAATCCCCATCTATTCCTTATCTCACTGTCTTCTCACTTTCACTGTGCAACCACCGCATTCAGATTCACCTTGGGCCGCACTACAACCATGTACACATGTATGGACTTCGTCAACCCCCTTTGGTATCTCTCAAGCAGATCTCAGAAATGCTGCAATGAAAGTCGGAGGGTCCGTCTTGAGCAGCATGAAATCATTGGGTGGGATGGCCTACAACGCCACAGCCAAGTACACAAAGTTGCATTCTGGAGTGTCATCTCCCACCTCACCACGTGTGTGGGCACTGACGTTATGTCTTCCCTCCACACAAGGGGACCAGCCACCGACTTCTCTTATGAGCAGGGTGAGCAACCTGTTCTTCCACCGAAGTGCACCTGCAGCAAGTGGCAGGAACCACGATGAAGCCCAAGCTCAAGGGTATGACCATCTACATCATCGAGGTGTGACTATGGGTGATGCTACGCCTTCCAGCGATGTTGATGACCAGGGACATGATGCTTGGTCCGCCCAGCACACGGCGTAGTACTGCTACTGGCTCCTACGTCAGAGTCCTCAATCTTGGACTGCTCCTGGACAATGGAGCTTCATCACATCCTCAGATCATCACCAAGTTTATTGCTGCCAAGCACCAGCTGATTAGCCATCTCGCCTTTACGCATGATGGGAATGCGATTTTGGTCAGGCCCAGGGATGGCCAGGTCATACGCATCTTTCAGCTTCGGCGACGCGCGCATGTGTTAAGAAGACTGGGCGGTACCACGTTAGGTGATGGCGTGACTAGGGCTGGTCACGGAAAGGAAGGAATGGATGGATCGGTTCCTGTACTGAGTTGGACTTCTCCAACACCACCGAGTTCAGAAGAGGATGCACCGTGGCACATGTACAATCTTCATCATGGCCGTACGTCTGCCATCATTCAGAGCATGGTGGTATCTTCGGATGGGGGATGGGTCGCTATTGGAACTACTAAGGGGATGGTACACGTCTTCGCAATCAATCCGTATGGGGGACAGCCTGACCTCAAGAGTCACATGGACGCCAAGATGTGGAACATCGACAAGCCTGTGAGTAACTTGTATCAAATGTGATGCTGGTACCAAGTTACCTTTTCGACAGCAACCACTTTCCGTCAAGTTGAGTCCCATTGCTCAGTTGCACTCGACACGCGTAACCGGTGCGGATGGGTTCCGTTCTGATCTTTCATTCACATTCGCCTGGGGTAGCGATGTGGCGATGCCCACGAGCCTTCTACTACCACAGTTGGCCTCCTTGCTGAGCGCATCGTCAGGTCTCTCATCGCAAGCACAACTTCAAGGATATGCTTGTGTTTGACAGTCTGGGGGCATCTTATCACTGCATCGCATCACACTTGAACAATGTCTTTGTGAACCTGGTATCCCCTTTTCTTCGCCAATTGCATTGCTTGCAACGAGCACCTTGTTGCCTGGTGCGGGTGTGGCCAGTTGGCTGAGCACCTCACCACCGACAGTGTAGACACGTGCGGCGAACTGTGGGCAAGAGATGGTCGGGGTTTGCACAGCAAATGCTTGAAGCGGTGATGGAATTGATGGCAGAGGAAAGCACAATAGCGACATGGCAGTTGAAGTGATGACATGACTGGAAGGAAGTCAAGCATGTAGTACACGACATTGGGGACCAGCTCAAGTCTGGGTCATCCAAGTATGTCTTCATGTCCATTCTCATGACCAAGTCAACTAACCTATCCACACATAGTGCGCTTGCACATGCAGAATTGTCGATGTGCACCCAATCACCAAGTTTTGTACCTCGATCTATTTATCTTTCGCACCAATTCTTGTTTTTACCCTTGGTGAAGACTATCACACACTGATTTGACGACACTGACTGGCTATCTCAGGGGCCAAGATGGGTGTGCTGAAGGAGGTCAAGGTGAACATTGCTGCCTCTTCCTTTGCTGGGTCAGGTGGTGCGCATTTTGTCGAAGACCTGGCCTTTCTGTCTTCCAATCCAGTGAGCATCACCACCCACACCATCTTCTCTGTCTGGCCATGTCGCCACCCTCGTTGTTGTTGTTTGATGAGCCTTTGGCGAATGTGATGGGCACTGAGATAGGACATCATCTGAGTGCGAGCGGGGTGTGACAAGCACCCGTCCTGATGTTGCTGAATGGGGCTGCTCAGCAGTCAAAGGGGATGGCATCGGTTGTGGGGCAGTTCAGGTACACGTGCAGTGTTGACTGGGATGGGTAGCGGAATTCTGGTTTGGATGATGGAGGGTGTTGGGGGTGTGATTCAGAGGGAGATGGTAGTAGTAAAATAGCCTGACATCTACAGGGCCTAGGCTAGATGCCAAACCCACTTGATAATGTGTTGAAATGTCTAGAAGCTACACTAGACAGAGCTTAAATAGCTGATAGCGGTTAGGCTATCAGCTCAGGCCTTTTGCTCAGTTGGCTAACACACCAGAATTCAATATAATGAAGCGAGTGTCATCAGTCAGTGCAGGAAAAGAAGACAGCCTGGGAGACACAACTCAAATTGAAACAACCCGTTTTTTTATGTTTGAGAGTGATGATGTACAGAAGCATTATTGGAGGGGGTCGCGTGGGGAGAAAGGAGGATGGGATGAGCATTCACAGGCGCTGCACCAACTTTACTAACAGTTGATCCAGTCAAGATGTCCAGTGGTGCCACTTCCAGATGGCCTGAGTCTTGCTCGAATGACACCGATGATTCATACTAAGCTGCCGAGTGGCTTGGACTACTATGGTCTACACACCTAATCTGAATCAAGCTCATCATATTCCTGGGGAGACATCTTTTACTCACTAACATCTTCTGGGTGCCGCTGTCGGAGCCACATCAATCGACATCAACTGCCATCTGTGTGTACCAGTAATTGCTGAAGCTCATTAAGTTCGAACTGCCATGTCTGTCTCAATAAAGTCAATGGGACCACCGAACACTTTGTTCACCCCACGCCGCCCTGCATCGACCAACGTCACATATTGCCCTCAACACAAACGTTCGAGCCATTGGTCAAGTCTGTGTTGACTCATTGACCACTCTACAACATCTTCACCTACTCTGCTGCCTTTTCTCTCGCTTCCAACGTGTTCCTCGCATGCAGAGATGGCGGTGATGCTAGTTTTCTCTTGCGACCTGTTGCAGCCCTCAGCTTGGGTCAATGTATCCCTCACATGGCTAGTCGGCGTGTTACTCATTGTGATGGTGCGCAAGGCCTTTTTGACGAGTCTGAAGTGCTGACAGGTCTTATATATGTTTTTTAGCCACTCTTGATCCTACTTCGTCTCCGTCCAAAATGTTGGGAGTGGCCCTTGCCAAACCTGCAACATGTCAATGGATTTCCATTCATGCGACCTCTTTGTCAACGTTCGTGGGTGTCGCCTGACATGGACCAGAACATGCAGTTTGTTTGGGACACAGTGGATTCTGACTCAGGTGTGCATTTATCTACTGTTTTGGATGGTGTTGAATCGTCATATGAATAGAGAGGATGCGATATGACAATCAGTGGCTCAGAAGATCTGGCAGCCCAACTTTTTGTGCAGAACGTGCAATCTTCAAGAAGGTTTAGATCAGATTACACTGATGGCAAGGTATGCGTTCACCTTGTGATCGACATTTCTCACTCACTCATGCATAGTAATAGGTACTAATGGCTTCATACATCATTTACGCGGGCTGTACTGCTGAAATCGAGCATCTTGGTGTTTATGGCTATAGGTATGCACCGCTTGTAATCACCAAGCAGTGAGATCTGGGTGAGCTCCCGCTGGATACTCATTATGGGAGGTCACATGAAACATTTGTAACTGGGAAAGAATGAGATATTGTAGTGATGAATTCATGACAAACAGAGGTGACCGGTGATGGACAACCATCTCTAAAAACATTGGTGTTAAAGGGGGAAAGCAAAGCATAGTGAAAGATGACGATCAAATGGGAAAATGAGTCAATGCTTGGGAAGGTGGAAATAGGTGACAAAAACTTGGAAATATGTGCATGAACGGTAAAGTGCCCAAATAATAACATGACCGCCACTGGTGGATTGGCTCACAACTCCTTCGCATGGTGGTGCTCCCCCATTTGGGACCATTTTGGTCCCACGTGATGAACCCCTAGCCCCTGAGTGGGGATAGTTCCAAAAGACAGTCAACCACTGACATTTCCCAAGTTCATTTGCAGTAATTTCAGGAGTAAAACCCATAACTGTTGTGCGCCACTGAGCTGTGCTTGTAATCAGCCTGAGTGGAAAATCAGTGGCAATGAAACTGGTTGAACAATGACGGCATCTGCCATCAACCTGTTGATCAGCCAGTTTCAGACTCTGGGTCTTTGTACTTGTTGCCATGTCCATGTTTTTTTCTCTGGGACTTCACTCGAATATGTACCTACTGGACATCGCATATTAAACCAATAGTGCCCATTGGTGTGGTTGAACCAGTTAGATCGACATCTCAAAATATCCCCACCAAACTTTCCTCCCCTTCTGCCATCATCTCCTTCATAACGTCCCGTGCATCCCGCACTGGACGCACAATTGCAGGCCGTTCATTCGCCATGCTTTCCTTGACCTTGAGAGCCATGCTGCGCAACATACCAAACTTTCCAAATAACATCTCATCTGATCGGACCGGTTCAAGTGTCGGGTTGGAGAATGGCAAGAATCGTGTGTGATGACAGCACCAAGAGCGGTGTCCTAGAAATGAGATATGAGCTACAAACAAGTAAGCTGAGTGAGCTGGAGAATGAAATTGAAGTTACTTTATGACCAACTGGAGTGATTGTGGATTCCCTGACAAGGACATGATGAGGCCAGCCATCACTTGTATGTAATGGTCTAAGCATGTCCACATTATCAAACAGTGGAAAGAAAAAGACAATCCTGAACTTCATGTGTCCCACAAAATGCCTCATGTACCAATTCAATACAGTTCTCCCTAGCCTTGTCGCCAACCCCACCGTGAACAACTGCACTCTGCACAATACGTGACAATGCCAGCATGAAACTTGTTGTGATTTCCTCTTCGCTACCTCGTGCACCTGTGACAAGCTCTGTCACCGCTGGATCCACACGTGGCTGACTGTGCATCAGAACACCAAGCACATCTGCAGTGCACGTGCGCACAACGATGCTGGACGGATCGCTGATAGATTTGACAAATGTTTGCTGCAGCTGTGGAAAGAATGGTTTGATGTGGTTCGGTAGCCTCTCCAACATGACAGCCAGTGCAGATAAGATTGCCATCTTGATGCCACGTGGATAGGTTGTCGCTTGCATGGCAACACGAATGAGTGGGCCAGTAAATGGGACGATGAACAGTTTGATGGAAACTTCGTCGGTATGCTCGACAAGGTCTCCAATGGCATAAGCAGCATTTTTACATTGTTCGTTATTTCCCATAGTGAGACCCACAATAATGATCGGGACGGTGGGTGCCACACCCTTGGGCAGGCTGAACCCAGGCACGGTTCATCCCGGAGTGCCTGTGCTTTCAATCGTCCAGTGGAGGGTGACGACCAATGGTTCCAGATCGTCCTTTGGAACAGCCTTCACAAAGGTGTCAAACACTTTCCAAGCAGCAGTGTGAACCTCGACTTTGGCATCGTCGAATAGGGAAACCAGCTGCCGAATCCAATCCACTGGTACAGAGACAAATCGAGCTCGGATTCCTCAGAGAAGAGGGAGAATAAGTTGCAAGTGCTAGCTCGGCATGTTGGCACGTCACTCTTCGTCCTGTAAAGTAAATATAAGACAATGCACACGAGAAAAAAGACAGCATGAAGACTCACCATCCAAGCAACAGTAGCATCAACGTGTTCAGCCCTTCTGGATCACTGATTGATCCCAACAATGCACACAGTGCATCATCCAGAGCAGAAAGCAGTTCTTCGTCATTTTCTTCCTCGAAAACTTTGACCCATGTGTTCAGGATCACCATCAAACACTTGCTGAGTGCACTCCCAGCCATGGTAAACAGGGACGCCAGGGAATGTGTGTTGAATGCCGTCATGGGTGTAGATATCAGTGTAGGAATCAACATGGGGAATACTGTCACTGCTTGAACCTAGTATAGAATGCATACATCGGAGATTTCCAATGAGAACCCAGATGGATATGCACCAACATCACCTCCCAAAGAGCCTGGAGAGCAGTCCCAGAGCTCTCACCAGATTGACAGAGAGCTTCCAGTAGAGTAGGTATCGTCTGACCAATCGCTTTGGCTCCAATGTGCTCTTGAAGCATGTTGAAGGCCTTGGTTGCCGCGGCCCTAACAATCATATCATCATCAACGAGTAAGGTCCAAACCATGTTGATGATCTGGGTCTCGGGGCCATCGCGCTGCGTATTGGTTGTGCTTTCCCTGTCGACTTGTTTCATTACAAGAATATCAGGCACTATGAAATCAATGGAGAAACTTACATGATATCCGACAACATAGGCAGACACCTTGATGGGTACGTGCAACAGGTGACATGACCAAGTTTGGCAAGATCAGGATGATCTCTCCCAAAATCTTTTCACCAAACTTGTGACAGAGCTCAGTCATCGTACGTGTTGCTGTCTGTGCTCCCAAACCAATGAGCAACACAATAAAGGCAACATAAAAGCAACAAAAATCCCACTAACCTCTTGTTGCTCAAACTCATCACTCGAACACAGCTTGACCAATTGACCGACCAATTCTGGCAGAATCTCACGAACTAGAGAGGATCACACGAATAAGTACAGGATTCTTCCACATGAAAAGCAAGTCCATACCTGTTCTAGGTGTATTGTGCACCAGCGCCTTCCAGATATGAATAGACGACTGACAAACGACATTGACAGCATCTTGTCTCACCAAGTACAATGCTGACAAAATATGGTCTCATCGTTCACCACTGAGTACTCTGTCAATGCGTGACAAGATGATTCTGCAACAGCCGCTTCAGCCACCTCTTCATTGTTCCCAGTCTCAGGCTTGTTCACAGTCCTAGACACCTTGAACAAAAGCTCTCCCACCAACGTAATCGAGGATTGCTGCGGGACGATGTGCACCATCGGTAACAGACTCAAGAGATATGGAACAAAATCCTTTAAATCGGTGAGCGACACTAAATTGCCTACAATCTGAGCAGCCTTTTTCTTGCCCTCTGCTCCATGTTCTCTCAGTCCCCGTTCAATGATTGGGATGACCTGCAACATCAGCTTAAGCTAACTTGCGAAAAAAAGGGAAAGAAAAACATACAAGCGCCAATGATAAATGATCGATATAATGCATAAATGACATCTTCAGCAATGCTAACAGCGCCATTGTCATCTTGGCCAGATCCACCAGTGCTTTGAGTAATGTAGGTACCAACATGTGGATCTCCGGGTTACTGATCATCTCACCAAACTGCTTCAAACTCTTTTGGCCAACACCTTGACCTGCACATGCGTGTCTGTCAGCACCCCAGTCAGTCATGGTATCACGATCTGGAGTGAGAGAGAGAGTTGCCATGGCGAACAATTCACCATCATTCCCAAGAGCTTGATCGACCCTTTCTTAGACCGCCATTGCTTTTCATCCAGTCCAGCGAGTAACGAGGGTAAAATGAGTTTGACGCCGTACCCAGACATATTACCCATGATCGCGCACACAGCATTTGAGCTGCCTCGTGCACGTCTGCTGTACTGTCTCCAAATGCCATAAGCAGCAGGGGTAGAATGAAGATGATATATGGTTCGAACAGTTGACCGAGCATCAACGATAGCGTCTCGAATGCAAACATGGCACCCTGGTGCAGCTCATACCGTTTCTTGTCCTCGGTAGCCACACGCAATCTTTCGATCATGTTGTGCCGCTTCATCGCACTGATACCAAGTCCCCTGATTGAACCCGCTAATCCATACACAGCACTGCGTCGAGCAGCATACTTGGGTGCATTGAACAGCATCCCAAATAACCGATCGATCAACCCCCTACTCTGATCCTCGCCCATGAGCGTCACCAGCAGTACGAGACAATCTGACACAGCCATCTGTAGCTGTTCCGATGGTGTCTGAAGCGCCTCCACCAAATGGTTTATGACAGTGCTGGGGATCCATGGATCAGAGGCCACAAGATGTCGAGCTGCACATCCAAACAGAATCACGACCACTTCCTTCATCAGCAAACCAGCTACCCACTGGACAGTGCTCCAGCTCTGTCCAGCTTCCCTAGCAAGGTTCCCAACTGGCTAGTTCTGTCCAGCTCTGTCCAGTTACCCTATAAACTGTGACAGACTGTGACAGACTGGCCCAGACTTTGACAGACAT